>MDKI01079975.1:0-12923 GCA_005239505.1 Nicotiana paniculata | reverse complement strand
TATATTTGAAAAGCACTAGTATTGCCTAAAATGATATTTGGAAGTCATTTATTGGGAAAGCCTTTTTGGAAAGCTTCGTATTTTGAAAGAAACTATGTTTTACGTAATTCTCTCTATTCATTATACTTATATATACTTTTGGAAAAAGTATATTTTCAAAGTAAACTCTTCCATACTAAAATGATTTTATTTGCTAGAGTTTTTCATATGAACTGTGTTTTAAAGATTTCTACCAGTTATGGATTTTAATGGCTAAGGCCCGATGTGAACAAACCGACGTTTTGCTGTCCATCTTTCTCTATTGTATTATGTTTCCTTTGGATTTGTCTTGTTTTGCTGTTCATCTTTCTGTGTATTTTTATTGTTGTTTCGTGATTGATTTATGTAATTTCCTTTTGCTTTATATTGTCGTTGTTGTGAATTATTCTGTGAAGTCTTAGATAGATGCAACGTTCGGTCATTTCTATATTCATGTTATTTATTTTGTAGACCAGTGGTGTCTTGACTAGTCTTCGTCACTACTCCACCGAGGTTAGTATTGATACTTACTGGGCACCGTTGTGGTGTGCTCATACTACACTCCAGGTATATTTTGTAGTAGCTGTGTGGATCATTGCCGAGGAGACTCAAGGTAACCTGCTACTGCGTTCGCAGGCTTCAGAGTCACCTTCTTTGTAATTATTATTCATACACTGTTGTATTTATTTCCAAACAGTTGTACTTAGAAGTTGTAGAAGAGTCGTAGAGCTTATGACTTGTACTGCCGGTTTTGGGAAAGTTTGTATATTCTGTTGAGATTCTATTTCACTGTTAGTTTTCCTTTTATTTTTGTTGTTATTTAGTAACTGCTAGGCTTACATAGTCCCTAAGACTAGGTGCCATCACGATACCCAACAGAGGGAATTTGGGTCGTGATAAGTTGGTATCATAGCTCTAGGTTCATAGGTGCTACAAAACATAAGCGAGTTTGGTAGAGTCTTGTGGATCGGTACGGAGACGTCTGTACTTATCTTCAAGAGGCTACAGAACTATTAGGACAATTTCACTTCCTTCATTCCTATCGTGCGAGTTTATTGATCTTGAAGATTGAAATTATCGTTCCATTCTCTCACCGATGGCGAGGACACGAGCGGCGGTTCCTAATGATGTCATCCCAAATCAAACGTCACAATGGTCAGAGACAGAGGCCAACAAGGAGTACGTGCCACAGTTAAGATGCCTACCAGAGCAGCCGTTGAGGAGTCGTCAGTAGTTCTAGTTGGGGGACAGGTACTGGGGGTGCATGTTGCTACCCCGGACTTCAGTAGGCCTGTGTATAGTTCTGAGTATAATTGGTACATCGACTCGGGCAGGATTGATTCTATTGCACCAATTTCTTCACAGATCAGGGGAGGAGTTCAGACTCCCACCGTCTACACTCCAGAGTAGCGAGATCATATTGGTCAGGTTCCATTTGTCATGGCAGCGCGACATTTGGTTTCAGTTCAGCCGTGGTTAGGGTAGCAGCATCGGAGGAAGAATACCTTGAACTTGAGAGGTACATGAAGTACCACCCTTCTATCTTTCAGTGGATTGGCGGTAGATGGTGCCCAGGGTTTCCGGGAGGAGTGTCACTATATTATTCATACTTTGGGTAATGTGGAGACGAGCGATATTGCTTTGTCATGTCTCAGGTTCAGAGTAGAGGGTGGATCAGTGGTGGTGGCATATGAGTTGGGGTTACCTGGCTGAGTTAGCTTCACTAGCATGCATTCAGTTTTCGGAGATGCTTTGAGAGAGGTTGCACCTCAGTTCCTTCGAGATGTACGGCGCGCGGAGTTTGAGCAGTTGCGTTAGGGCGCTGTGTCACTATTAGAGCATGCTATTAGATTCAGTGAGTGGGCCAGACATGCACCTCGTTTGGTTGTTTCAGTTAGGATGAGTATGTAGAGTTTTGAGAGATTCATGCATGATATTCGGTTTAGCAAGACTTGAGAGATAGAGTAGGATTCCTTGTTTTAGCAGGTATTAGGGATCGCTCGTCGGTAAGAGTGCATGTGGGACCGGGAGCGAGAGGACAGACGAGATCAGAGAGGGAGTTCAAGGAGGCAATGAGGCCTCATAGATCAGAGGAATATACTGGTCCGTATTATGGGGGCAAGGTACGACACGGTAGAAGTTTGTGGGTCAACCAGTTCAGTTTGCGTTACCAGCTTCGCATGGGATTTCAGGTGATCACGGGTCTCATAAGATTCGTATTGTGTGTTTTTCCACAGTTATGTCACAGCGAGATTGTTTTCAGTGTGGAGATGTTAGCCAAATGGTGAGAGATTTTCCCAGGATCCAGGGAGGTGTGTGGTAGAAGGGTACTTAGGTGAGTAGAGGGCGCCTAAGAAGGGGAGGCCCGACCCGTTGATGTGTTCCATATTGTAGGCTGGAGGCCGATGTGCCAGATATTATCACACAGGTATGTTTTTATGTGTACAGAGGGGCACCAATTGTATTTCATTATAGCTCTACTGGTCGGAACGCGTTTCTTATTTGTTGTTTCATTTATGAGTGAGTTTCAT
This sequence comes from Nicotiana paniculata, assembly GCA_005239505.1. NCBI lineage: Eukaryota > Viridiplantae > Streptophyta > Magnoliopsida > Solanales > Solanaceae > Nicotiana > Nicotiana paniculata. The sequence goes on along the minus strand of MDKI01079975.1, from coordinate 10,374 downwards.
GATTTGCACTCTATTTTGTGTTTACTCCTATTGGGAGATTCTATGAGTAGTAGCGCATGTCTATTCCAGTTTTATTCATTCTTGATAATAGTGACACTGGCAGTAAGTCCTTGTTGTTCTTCGTGGTAAGATTTATGTGATTTTCCTGAGTATTTTGTTTACGAGTTCTTATTTGATACCCCATCGAGATGTGAGATCAGCTAGCGTTATGATTTTATCAGCTGAAATGAATTAGTGGAGGAATTTCAATTGGTATCATATATTTTCGGTATGTGATTTAGAGTTGAGGACGAGATCCTCGTGATATTTGTGATTCGATATGTTTGGACCAGGCTGAGTACCGCGGTGGAAATTTTTATCAAGATGGAATTCTTGTGGTTTGTTCATATACTTTGCTTCTTCCTTGTTATATTACTTTTGGCAAGTTAGTATTGATAGAGAGTTGTGCCTATGGGATTGTTTTATAGTACCTTTATATGTTTCTATTTTCATATTCAATCATTTCGTTATGTGTTTCTTTAGTTTAGTTGCGGGATGTGTGCCCGGTAGTGGTAGTTGTGGCTCCGTGTTTTGGGTGCCTAATAATGAAGTCTTCATGTTCATTGCATCATTATCAGTGTTATGGGGTTTGGAAACAGAGTTCTTTCTGATGTGGGGTTGATTTCCAATGTCGAGTTGATTTCTGGCAACTATTGTGATCAAAAGTGTTATATGAGCCTATGTGTGATGTACTATGTTGTGTGGTCGTGCCTTGTGGGTGTATACATGAGCTGATGCAGCTGATTGAGGCTAATGCCGGATATGGATTTAGAATCGGGTCTTTTGTAAATGAGTAGAGGGTGAGAAGTAGAGGTAGGATGCTTATCGATGGTGATGTGAAGGCTATATTGCAGTTGCGGTTGTTCGTCAGGCTTTCGTGGATTGGGGTGACGTGGGATCACCCGCGGGTATGTGTTAAAAGTGTACAATCAGTGATTTGATGAGTTCAAGGTGAATCCTGGCACGTTCGAGGACGAACATTTTTTAAGAGGGGGAGGATGTGATGACCCAAAAGGTCATCTCGTATATTCTAGGTAATTCTGTGTTCCAAGGTCGTGAAAACCTCCTTCTATCTCACCTCAATTTGCGTGCGTAGCCCGAGCGTGTAGCCGCGAATTCTTTATGTGAAAAACAGATAAAAATAATAATTTTGTATTAGAAAATTTAATAAAGTTGACTTCGGTCAATGTTTTTGGTAAACAGACCCGGACCCGTGATTTGACGGCCCTGGAGGGTCCGTAGGAAAATAAGAGACTTGGGCGTATGCCCGGAATCGAATTCCTAGGTCCAAAGTCCGAGAAATGAATTTTTAAAGAAAATTATTTTCTGAAAAATATAAAGGCTTTCGAAAATGAAATTTGATGCGAAACATGTGTTATTGGGCCTGTATTATGGTTCTGGATCCCGGAACAGGTTATGGTTATTATGTGTTATCTGTGAAATTTGGTAAGAAACGGACTTGGTTTGACGTGTTTCAGATCAAAAATGGAAAATTTGAAACTTTATGAAGTTTTGAAGTATTTCATTGATTTGGGGTTTAATTCGATGTTTTGGATGTTAATTTGGTTATTTGATTACATGAATAAGTCCGTATGATGTAATTGAGGTTGTGTGCATATTTGGTTTTGAGCCCCGAGGGCTCGGGTGAGTTTCGAGTAGGTGTCGGAGTGCAAAACTTAGGAAAAATCTGGTGTAAAATGAGTTTTCTGATGTCTGGTGTGTTACACTATGCGATCGCATAGGTATAGTTGCGATCGATTAGCAGTGTGAGTAGGGGGGATGGGGGTGAGACTATTGCCCTATGTGATCGCATAGGACTAGTTGCGATCGCATAGGCCTAGTTGCGATCGCATAATGCGGTTAAGCAAGGTGGGGGGGGAGCTGGGTAGTACCCTGTGCGGTCGCACCTCCTGATACACGATCGTAGTGCTTGGGGTCAAGTCCTCTATGCGATCGCATACGCCCCTCCGCGATCGCATAGTACCTTTTTGGCCAACAACATTTTTCTTCTATTCCATCACATCCTTGTGTCCGCGATCGCAATGCTTTAAATCACCGGGGCAGGATATAAACTTCCAAAAATTGAGGTTTCACCATTTTTGAGATATTTTGACTTCTAGAACTCGGTTTTGGGCGATTCATTGAGGGTTTTTTACTCTAATCGAATGGGTAAGTGTTCTTCCACTCGAATTAATTATATTTCATGAATTAGTTCTTATTTTCATCATTTAATTTGTGTTTTGGATTGAGGAAATTGTGGGTTTTGAAAGAAAATTTCTAAAATAAAAAATCATGTTTTGAAGGACCAAATGGTATCAGAATTTGATAAATTTAGTATGGTTGAACTCGTATCGGAATGGGTAATCGAATTTTGTAAAAAATTTCGGGCTCCGAGGTGCGGGCTCAGGGGTCGATTTTTACAAATTTGCAAAGATTGATAGTTTATTATTTGGAATTGTTCCTTATAAGTTTTATATGTATTTTGAAGTTGTTTTAGTTGATTTTTAGCCGTCCGAAGGCCTTCCTTCTCGAGAAGTCTATTTTTGAGTACCGGTTTGTTGTCTTTGAGGTAAGTATCTTGCCTAACCTTGTGTGGGGAAACTACCCCTTAGGATTGAGTCTTCCTTGTTGACTGTAGTACAAGTATGCGAGGTGACGAGTGTGTACTCGGACTTATTTTCAATTAGAATGGCCTTTTAGGATTTTTAGGTTCTTATATTACCTGTGTATGATTTGTAATTGTTACATTTGAATCCTTGATTGTTAATTTCATCCCTTCCTGTTTAAATTAGAATTACTTGTTTTTTTTATTTCTTCGTTGGCTATTGACTTTACTTGACTTAAATGAATATTCTACTTCTCTTATCATCATGCGATATTTTCTTCCTAGCTTGCCTAATTGACTATAATTAGTGTCATCTAGCCTTATAGTTGACTAGCCGTAGTTAGAACATCTATTCGTTGGAGTCAAGCATGCCTGTGAGTCTTACATTGTAATTTATATGACTATTCCCTTAAGTGCTACTTAGGTATAGTTGTTAGACATTTACGTCATTGGCATTTCCTTGATGTTTCCTATTACTGGGCCATTGTTGAAGTTGAGTTTATTCCGTGAAGTTAACTATTTAGGTGAGATTGGTTATAGCTGTTTCCCTTGCTGGGATTGTGTGGTTTCTCTTATTATTCTGTTGTTGATGATGTTGTTTTCCTTATTGACTCCCTTGCCGGGATATTATGGTTTCTATTACTGTTTATGCTGTTAATGATGTTGTTTTCATTGTTGACTCCCTTGCCGGGATGGTATGGTTTCTATTATTGTTTATACTGTTGATGATACTGTTTGCATCGTTGACTCCCTTGCCAGGATGTTGTGATTTATGGTTCTTATTGTTGATTTCACTTGTAATAATTGTTGTTTATGTTATGTTAGCACGAGGGGACATGTCGTGCTATGTTTATGTTATTTAGCACGAGGGGACATTCTGTGCCATGTTTATGTTATGTTAGCACGAGGGGACATGTCGTGCTATGTTTATGTTATTTAGCACGAGGGGACATTCCGTGCCATGTTATGTTATGTTAGCACGAGGGGACATTTCGTGCCATGTTTATGTTATTTAGTACGAGGGGACATTCCGTGCCGTGTTTATGTTATTTAGCACGAGGGGACATACCGTACTGTGTTTTTGTTATCTAGCACGAGGGGACATTCTGTGTCGTATTTATGCATTATTATTTATGTTGTTCCTGTTTGCTATTTACTGCATTTATTGGCAAGATTTGATATTCCTCTTGTACTGCATGGAAATTTCTGAGTTAGGGACTGAGTTCCGGTGGATAAATCTTGAGGAGATTTTGATCAAAGGATTTTATTGAAAAGTATTATTGAAAAAGCAATTGTTTTGAAATGATTATATTTTAATGACTTTTACATCGAATGTATATTTGAAAAGCACTAGTATTGCCTAAATTGATATTTGGAAGTCATTTATTGGGAAAGCCTCTTTGGAAAGCTTCGTATTTTGAAAGAAACTATGTTTTACGTAATTCTCTCTATTAATTATACTTATATCTACTTTTGGGGACAGTATGTTTTCAAAGTAAACTCTTCCATACTAAAATGATTTTATTTGCAAAAAAATTTCATATGAACTGTTGTTTAAAGATTTCTACCAGTTATGGATTTTAATGGCTAAGGCCCGATGTGAACAAACCGACGTGGAGTTGAGTTATCGGTGTTCTTTATTGTATTGTGTTTCCTTTAGATTCGGCTTGTTTTGCTGTCCATTTTTCTGTGTATTTTTGTTGCTGTTTCGTGATTGATTTCTGTAATTTCCTTCCGCTTTATATTGTCATTGTTGTGAATTATTCCCTGAAGTCTTAGATAGATGCAACGTTCGGTCATTTCTATATTCATGTTATTTATTTTGTATACCAGTGGTGTCTTTACTATTCCTCCTCACTACTCTACCGAGGTTAGTATTGATACTTACTGGGCACCGCTGTGGTGTGCTCATACTACACTTCTGCACATTTTTTTGTGCAGACCTAGGTATATTTTGTAGTAGCTGTGTGGATGATTGCTGAGGAGACTCAAGGTAACCTGTTGCTGCGTTCGCTGGCTTTAGAGTCACCTTCTTTGTATTAATTATTCATACACTGTTGTATTTATTTCAAAACAGTTGTACTTAGAAGTTGTAGAAGAGTCGTAGAGATTATGACTTGTACTACTGTTTTTGGGTAAGTTTGTATATTCTGTTGAGATTCTATTTCAAGACTGTTAGTTTTCCTTTTATTTTTGTTGTTATTCAGTAACTGCTAGGCTTACCTAGTCCTTAAGACTAGGTGCCATCACGATACCCAACGGAGGCCATCACGATCGTATGTGTTATAGAATCAAGATGGAGAAAATTTTCGAAGGAAGTGGAACGTGGCACAACTCATGAGATATCATTGCTGATTAACATGACATATATTGAAAGTATATGTTGCACGGTATTTCCCTTCGTCCAGTTTTTTTTCCAATTGGGTTTTTCTAGCAAGGTTTTTAACGAGGCAACAACGGAAAGCATATTACGGAGGAAGCTTCACCTACAACACTAAGACCTTTAAATGACAAGGCACACTAGAAAATAACCACTGCGGAGCGGTTAGTTAGTCTGTTGCTCGATAGCAAAGTTCCTACTGGGAAATTAAGTTTCCTATCGAACAGAGATTACTCGACCGTTCACAAGTGCAAGTCGCTGGGGATTTGTTAGATAATATTTGGCTCGATAGCATAGATTCCTAAGGGGAAGCGAATTTTGTTACCGAACTGAAGATTATCTAGCAATTCACTAGTGGAATCCTCGAAGGTGTGAAACTTCTAGCGTTCAAATTTGCGTTCTTCGCATTCGAACACTGGGGAGGGGGGAATGATATGAGGATACGACAACAATTAGTGTCGCTTCGACCGGAAACATACTTTTATCATTGGGATTGAGGACTGCGCGGTCAGCCCAATAGAAACAAGCCTTGTTGGAACAAAAACGACTACCACTTCAACCGGAATATGAAACTCAGAAATATAGTTGTATCATCGGGACCGTGTGACCAGCTCCGTAGAAACAAGTTCTACGAGTTAGCCACAAGAAATGGAAATATATTTTTAGTACAATGAATGCATATGTACTTTTGGAAATGGAAGGAATAAAGTATAGTCCTTTTATTTATATCTTGGTTCTTATCTGAATTATGAATCAATTTCATCATTTGAAAGTTAAACAAATACTTCAAATGCTAGTGTCGTAATGAACACGAGACGGTCCCTTCAAGAGCACCGTAAATATAAGAGAGCCCTCTATTATGAAAACTCTAACGTAAAAGGGTTGATTTCGGAAGAACTTATGCCAGAAATCCAAACGCTTTTAATGGAAAATACACCCAAAGCCTTGCACATTTAGACGCAAACAATAAAACTTGCAAACACTTAAACACATATGCAAAGAACAAACTTGTGCAAAGGACGAATAGAGAAAAACTTATACTTGAACGAAAAAGTGTCTCCATTTACAATAAATGTGCTAAATGGCATAAGTACAAAAGTTTAAAAAATTAAGCAAAAACTAAGATGCTGCATCTCCGGAACCCGGAGGAAGAGAAGCACTGATGCCCCAAGAGAAACAGATAAATACGCCACCAGTTCAGTATTTTGGCCCTCATCATTTTGGCCTTCAGAATCCTCACCTTTCGGTTCTTCTTCAGCTCCCATGAATTCAGAACCGAGGATGTGCCGGAAGACCTCTTTTTCCAGCTAACTCCCGCTCACGGGCCTTATCAATTTCTCCATCAAAGTCAATAACGTCCTATTTGGCTTCTTCCAGGGTTTTTCTCCTCATGCTATACATAGCATATGTTTTTTTAGAAATCAGGGAATTCGTTCGGCGCTGAAGTTCTTCTTTAAGGTAGTCGACCTCAGTAGAAAGGTTATCCCATGTGGATCTGGTGCACCGGAGGCTAACATCAATCTCATAGACAGTAGAGCTAAAAATTCTATTATGCTCAACATTCCTCTTATGTTTCGCCTCCAATTGGGCATACTTCACCCCGGCAGGAGCAAGCTCTTCAACTTTGGAGTTAAGGCCGCCTCCAAATTATTCAATCTTTCTGGGGAGGCATCCTCACGATCGGATGCAGCAAGAATGGCATTATGGACTTCAATCCATTTCGCCTTAGTGTCTTCAAATTGAGACTTCAACGGGTTGATCTCTTGGCTAAAGGTTACCACTTCTTTCTCGCTTTCCTGCAACCGAGTCTCCAACTCAATGACCTCAACAACTCGAACTTCCAATTATGAGAGGAGAACAACAATTTGGTCCTGCTCGGCCAAAAGTTGATCCTGCTCGGAGGTAAGTTCCTCCTTATCACGAATCAGCCTTTGAAAGCCCTTGGAAGCAAGGAAGTTGGCATGCGAAACTAGAATGCAAAATCAAAACCTTGCCATAACGCATATGGGAGAAACAAACAGAAAAAACAAAGACTATACCGCTGTTGCGTTATGCATGGAACTATTAAGCAAGCATTCTCCTAAGAGCTTATACCTTTTCCCTATCTTTTCTGAAGTCAAAGGCTTCAAGTAGTTACCAAGTTCCACCGCCCGGTAGAACAGATGGAACTTGGTAGAAATCGAAGAATGACACTACTCCTCCTTTGACGATCTTATGAAGGGGCAGTGTAAATTTGCCCCACGTTCCATGAACTGTGGACTGGGGAAAAGGGATGTCATCCTCTCGAGCAACTACGACCGGTGGAGACGATGTAGCAGTTGCTGGTGGAAGATATAGAGTTGGTGAAGAAGGATATGAAGTTGATTGTGTTGAAGGATGGGAAGTGGTTGTTGCATGTGCAGTACTGGTTGTTGGTTTCTCATCAACCGAAGATGCTAGGGACCCGTTACTCAGCCTCACAGTGTCGGGCACACAACAAGGATGCAGAAGCGGGAGTTAGAATTTTCTACCATATCATATTCCCCTAGAGTGCCGAGGCATCATCCTCAGTATAAATTTAAATGTACTGTTTTACGAGTAAACACTTCTAACATATCACATTACAAAAGTAAAAGAAGAAATAAGAGATGATGCTCCTCGATGAAACAACTAAAGAAGAAGAAATAAAATAACATATTAATATTTGAGGGAAACTGACAAAAAAAATAGATAAATAACTTTTGTGAGTTTGAGCATTAGCTCGACTAACATCGGCAAAATTAACCCCAATATTTGACGATCACATACTTTAGATGTCGAACATCCACGTGATAGAGATAACAATTGTCTCAATTTGGCGCAATTTGTGGGTTTAAAAGAAACAGTCATCTTTGTCAAGATCAAACCCAACCAAGAAGCAAGACAAATAATGTCATCTCCAATGTTAACAAAACTATTTATCGAGCTTCACTTCTGCATTTTGAAATTGAAATCTTATCAAGAGAACATTTGAAAGACGCAAGCCTCGATAACACTATTTCGAAATTTGTGTTTCATTGCTTCTTGGAGGCTTCAACTTTATTCCACTCTTCACTACTATTTTCATCTCCGAGTATAATTGTGTTGATAGAAAGTAATCTATGGCAATATTTTCCTTGTTACCGTTATTTGAACCTTAGCAATAGGGCAATTCCTAATAATTTCAAGAAATAATAAACCTGTACAGTTTTGGATACTATATATATATATATATATGGTGCACTTATATTTTAAAATCTTAAATCTGCCTCGAGTTGGTATATGTGTATCAAAGAGTAATTTAATGTGATTAAATGTTTTACACAGATCAAAATTACTTTGCGGGAGATAAAAATATGGTCTTCCAAAATGCATAATCAGAGACAATGTGGGTCAACTAAATAACAATAGTGAATGTAGCTACAGTTAGAGAGTTGAAAACCTTATGCACGATATATCTACTGACTCAATACATGTTTCAAGAATATTATAAAAAATTGATAATTTTTTTATTGATTATGATGTATTACATGCAAATCAAAGGAGTTTGAAACTCTATCTATGGATTCGACTAATTAATACCTTCAGCTAGATCCAAATTTGATTGATCAGGTACAGGAGTAAAATTATACCAACTAAATTTTGATTCGATTAACGGGAAACAGGAGTAAAACTACTACTATCAACTGGAATCATATTCCATCCATCAGTTACAGGATCGCCAGTGCCAAGTGGATGCTGAGAGCCACAGAGTGGTTGTTGATCAGGTTTAGGTCTATGATCAAAGCCAAATTGATATTGATTTGATTGATCAGTTGGAGGAGAATCTATCTCAGGGAAACCTAGCATGCCCCCATGTTGTGGAATATCTCTAACAAATGGTAATATCATTTTTCTACTATAATTCTCTTCGCCATTGATTCCGTAAACGAGAGCACCCACAAGAGCAATTATAACAATAATTAATTTTGAACTCATATTTTCACTACAAATGTTTCAAAAGAAGAAAGTTAATGGGTTTGGGGCTATAAATATTAATTAAATAAATAATACGAAAACATTGGAAGCTGCATTTACCAAATCTGAAATTGCAACACGCATGCAAGTTTATATAATCATCTATCAAGCATTCAAGCCAATTTTGAACCAAAAAAAAGTACTTCAAATCAATAAATTGTGACTTTAAAAAGTGAAAGAAACTATTTCCAGAATCTAAATTTATAAAACAAAACTACTCTCTTTAATGGATCACAAATTCATAGAAAAAAGAGAAGGTGAAAAATTACATGTGTATTACCAGTTACGAGCAGTGGATTAAGCTTATTCTCCAAGAGAGGGCTTTATAATTTGTTTGGAAATAAAGGAAGGAAATCAAAATTTAATTACACTATTTAAGACTATCAACTACATTAATTGTCAGGGCAAGGAATTCGCATTCAGAGACTAAACGTAATGCATTTAATAAACTTAAAATCTTGTAATAACAGCGAAACTAAAGTTTTTATTAGGATAAATCCTAAGGACCCGTTTGGAAAGCCACCAAGTAATTGAAATTGATGTAATTACTATCATCCTAGTAATTACACAGTTGCATAATTACGACGATCTGTTTGTTTATCGTAGTGTAATTGCAAGTTTCGTTTGGTTGCATACATGTAATTACACAGTTAAGTAAATTTTAAATAAAGTAATGATCAAAACGTAAAAGTAATTACACCCCACCAATTACGTCTAATTCCATATTGACCAACTTAAATGAAATATTCGTTGTTGAAAAATATGTTTTTCTAGTTTTTTAAAACAAATGAAAATATTTTTTCTTTAAGAAAAACTGAAAAACGAAATTCCTTAAAAAAACTGAAAAAAATATTTTTCAAAAGCGAAAATATTTTGTTGAAAATATTTTTTTCAGTTTTTTAAAAACAAAATTTTTTTATCAAATTATTTTTTCTGTCTTTACAATATTTTTTTCAGTTTTAAAAAAATGCTTTTAAAAAACTGAAAAAAAAATACTTTTTTGTAAAACTGAAAAAAATATAAATGAAGTATTTGTTGAAAAATAAATGACTTATGTTCACTAAAACATAAATGCACTGTTTTAATGTACATAAATGTAATAAATATACATAAATGAAATATTTTTTTCAGTTTTAAAAAAAAATGCTTTTAAAAAACTGAAAAAAGATTTTTGTAAAACTGAAAAAAATATAAATGAAGCATTCGTTGTTGAAAAATAAATGACCTATGTTCACTGAAACATAAATGAAGTATTCGTTGTTGAAAAATATATTTTTTTCCAGTTTTTTTTAAAAAATGAAAATATTTTTTATCTAAGAAAAACTGAAAAACGAAA
>ML339684.1:745-11477 GCA_005239505.1 Nicotiana paniculata | reverse complement strand
TATATATATATATATATATATATATATATATATATATATATATTTATTTATTTATTTATTATTATTATTATTTTAAGAGCGAATATACAGTATTAGTTTTTCAACTTATAAGTAAAAACACCTGGCGAAAGTTAAAAGACTTCGAAAAGATTGAAAAAAGAATAAAGGAATGTGCCTATTTAATTGGGATGTTAGTAGTCCAATGTTGACAATGGAGACACAATATCCAGAAATAAATATTTTTCCTAAGACCTTTTAGTCAATGTATGTTATGTGATCTAATACAGTGAAACATCTTTATAACAGTTTTAATTGTTCTAAATATTTTTATTGTTATAGCAAAATACTGTTATAGAGAACATATAGTATAACATAATATAAAAATTGATTACGTAAAAAATTAACTTTTATAGTAAAATATTGTTATATAGGGATGCTGCTATAATAGGGCGTGACTGTATTATAAAAAAAAAGTCCTTTTACACCGTCGATCAAATTTTTAAGTTAATTACACAAAAGGTCATCGAAATTTCATTCAACCAATATAATTTTGAAACTATTTCATAAATTTGGGCCACATGTTTCCAAATTATTACTACCAATCTTTTGCTTCATTGTTGATAAACATTTTCACAAAATCTTCTCTTCAACAAAACGAGGCCTTTACTTATCAGCTCAACTCTTTCTTCTTTTTTTCTTCTTTTTGCTTTTCCCTTTTCTGGGATTGTTACGTAAATAACTGATCAGATTCAATGTTTACTTTTTCTAGCTGGTATACATAAATTATATATTAATTATACACAATTATACTAATATTATACATGAATTATATATATATATATATATATATTATACATTCATCGGCTATTTTTAATTTACGAGATTAGGTGTGCGGCTATTTAGGTTATTTCTTCTTTCCTGCCTTTTTTGGGTTTTGAGTTTAGGTTGAAAAGCAGGTAGGAACAAAGAGGATAAACTTAACGTAACTTTGATCTTTTCCCACAATAAAGAGCACTTTATTGGTCTTTATCCTTAAATCGAACTTATAATATGAATTAAAGTTTAAAGTGAGACTTTGGTAAGCAAAATTGAAAGAGAAGAAAAGTTAAACAAAGAAAACAATACTTTATTTAAGTTAATTTTCTAGCATTATAGATAATAATTCGGTGTAGGAAGTATTTCCTCTTCTAATGAGTCTTACATAATGTGAATTTGAATTAATCGAATCAGCGACTAATAACCAAATGGTGATGATGTGACGATAACTTTCAATTCCTTTGCAACGTTGTAATTAGATTGCGTTTGAAATATGAAAAAGGGAGTGGAAACTATATTATAAAAAGTTAACCAATTATATAGTTCAAATAATTATAATAATATTTATGAAGTAGATAGATATGGATAGACATTGATGACAAATATCCATTATTCATAAATGGGAAACAAGCTTCCTAGGAGAGAGCAAGAAGAATTGCAGGCACAGTAATATATATTATTTTAATTAATTATTGATTTAATTGAGAAAAATCAACAAAAGTTAGTGCACGGAATTTAGAAAAAATCTATCAACTCCTCTTGGATTTGTCAAACAATCCCTTTCCCATAAGACACTTTTACACAAACCACCAATGATGCAGTGGATTGGATTGCTTTTTTTCTTAATCAAAAATGATCTTGAGTTCGAGCTATGATATGAAAATTTTTAGTAGGGAGCGCTTTCTCCGGAATGGGATTCTATGCAACGCGAATCCGATATAGTCGGGTTTTAATACAGATATCGAACACCGGATAAGAAACCAAAAACAAAACTCTTCTACTCAAACGTGGCAGAAATAATCTTTGTTCTCCAAATATCATGTAAGGACTCCTACATGTATTATTCGGAGGTGGAATTAAGATTTAAATTTGATAAATTTGACTTTTAATATTGAATTTATTATACTTTAAAAATTATAAACTCAAATTTAATATTTGTTAGAATTCTAATATAGCAAAAACTTCTCAGATACATCTGCATTTCGTGTTGAAAATGTTAGACTCTGATGCCCTAAGAGCTGTCACTGGTACCACCTAGTCCGTAAGAGATCGTTTAGTTGGAAAATAAGTTATCTCAGGTGAGTGTAATATTAAACAGACGTTTCGAAGCTTGTGATATAAACAACTCATTCTAAGTTAAAGTCTTTTCCATTAGAAATTTAATTTCAATGGGAGTGTAAAAAGGGCAACAAAAAGGAATTTTATTAAAGATATCGAGAAATTCAAGATTTAATATATATATATATATATAAAAAGTATATATTTAATATGTATAAATTGTATAATATTTTTACGAAAATATTCAACCAACCATCATTCGCCGGCTGGAGCTCCATATGTGAGCTAGGTGTATCTTACCCTAAATCAATGAAACCATTTAGTCTAAGATATGAAATGACATTTAGATAAGGAAAGACTAACCAGATGTGATGCATAAATGGAAGCAAGCATCCTAGGAAAGAGTATTCCTCAACCACAACCCACAAAACAAAAATATCATTAATTTTAATTCATAAATCTTTTAGTGTAATTAATAATATTATTTGACTTCGAAACTATCTAAAAAGCCCTGCCTTAGTAGAAGTGGGTAACGACACTAGGCGGACGGTCTATCCGCCCTTAAGTAGTATTATCAGTCATTCTGAAGGAGCCTGATTTACAGTAAAAATTTCTATTCTTCATCTATCTGCTTTTTAAAAAGGGAGTCTTAGAGCGATAATAAAGTTGTCTCCGTGTGACCTATCGTTATGAGTCCAATCGTGAAATCAGTCACTGATGCTTGCATTAGGGTAGGCTGTCTACGTCACACCCTCTTAGGGTGCAGCTCTTTGCCAAATCTTACGTAAACACAAAATACTTCGTATACCGGGCTACCTCTTCTTATCTATGTGGTGTTTAATCCATTTTAAGTTCTATCAATTTTCAACATCTTCTTGATTTGTCAAACAAACATTATTCCCTCAAGATACTTCTCTTAAACGTGGCAAATTAATATACACATAGATATATCCTATTGTGATTATTATGAATATATTTTTTTTCGTCTTCTCTATATATCCTAAGTTTTGGAAGATAATAGAGGTGCGCAACTGCTCATAAGTCACAATTGCAAAGATTTACAATATCCAAAACCAAGATTGAGGGACCAATATGGCAGGCCAGTTTTGCTTCTCAAGTCACCAAATTACATGACAAAAATGTCAATATCCATGTAAAGTAGCTTTGATGGGATGGAACTTTTTTATTGAAAATTGACAAAACTTCAAAACTATTATAAATATATTGTATTTATTATCCCACGTGGATAAATATTATCCCCCATAAAAGATTATATATAGCTGGTACCGTAGCAGTTTACATTATAATATAGCTTACATAACAGCTAGAGGGAGATCCAGGATTTGAATTTTATGGGTTCAACCTCTAAAAATTTTAGTATTGAACCTATTATATTGTTAAAGTTATGGGTTCATATCTACTATCTGTTCCTATTTTAGATAGTTTTTACATATAAATTTATGTTTCACGTCGAAAGTACTGGATTCAATTGAACCCGATACAGATACGCTGGATCCGCCACTGATAACAACTTCATTTCTTCTATAAATAAAGGATATTTCCATTCATTATATGTATTAGTTTAAGGTTGAATAATACATCAATCCTTCTGTTTATTTACTATATAATTATTATTTTATAACAAAAAACCATGTTGTCATCTTATTTAAACAAAATAGAGGTTGAAAAAAAGAAGAAGTTGAAAATAGGTGACTAACATGAGGGCAAAAAAATGCTATTTCATTTAAAATACTCGTCAAAGATCTTAGCACCTCTATTTCACCACTTTACTTAAGTCTCAGTAGCTGCAATAGGGGTGGAACAGAACATAAAAAAAAATTCATATATGTTTGTGAGATGTTTAATTTCCTTTGCTTCTTTGCGTGTTTATTTTTTTTTTTTTTTTTTTTTGAACTCCCTAGATAAATATTCCACATCCGCCACTGGCGGCAAGATCTGAAATGTGATTGGGAAAAGATGATATTATAATATATTAAATTATACACTTATATTTTGAAGATATATCAAAAGACGTTGACAGGAGATAACTACCACAGAAATATAAATTTAAGTAAATTATTCACGTGATTGAGAAAATTCAAGATAAGTTGGTGCATGGACTTGACGCAAAAACGATCAACTTCTCCTTTATCTTGTAAACAAATTCCATAGAATAAATGAATATTTTAATAATTTAAGTGAAGAATTTTTCGAATAGATTGAGGCGTGGGGATTATATATTTGTAAGCCAACCATGTGATCCCATATGGACCAAGACAACACTGTCAATATCTCAAAAAAGTACTTACTGTTCGATAGGAATTGAATTTTAATAAATAAATAAAAAAACAGCTCGGTGCACGAAACTTCTCATATTCACATAGAATCCGAGAAAGGACTGTATCTCAAGGAAGTATAATGTAGGAAGTCTACCCTGATACAAACATCAATGACTGATTTCATGGCTCGAATCCATGACCTATAAGTCAAACACAGACAACTTTATCGTTGCTACAAAACTCCCGACCTTTTACATTTTAATAAAAGATGCTTACAAAATAACTCAAACGAAAGAATATATCAGAAAGGGAAAATTAGTTCCATTATAATTTTTTTAATTAATAAAAAATAGGTTAGACAAATTGTTACAGATCAGTTAAAATAAGAGAAATAAGGCACAATATCAAAAATTAGAGTCCGGGGTCAAAGTAACGTGTAAAAAGTTTAAAAGGACACAAGTAATAGAAAAAAATTATGAAATCAAAATTAATAAGACAAGTATATCACATAAAATGAAATAAATAAAAAGCTACAATAAATTGAGTGTAATCTCATAAGTAGAGATATTGGTTTTCGTTAGAGAGAGGATAGAGATGTTGTCTTCGATAGACCATCAACTCAAGAAAGACGAAAAAAGTATAACTTAATTAAACGAATATTTTTATTATATAATTTTCTTTTTCCTTTTTTAAAGTTATAAGTGATATATATCATCAAGATCTTAATTAAAATTTCAAAATAGCTAGGATATTGATGGGTAATATAATTAGCTCCATAGACTTAGCTAGTCACGAGGCCTTGTTTTGGAACCAAGAGACAAATTGGTTAGTGTGCTCCTCAAATTGGTACAATTAATCGAACAAGAATAAATTTGGACACATGCAATTGTGTCATTTCCAAAGTGGGAATCCAAGATTTTTTGGGACACCTTTGACACGAGGTGCAACTATTGTATAAGTTGTAGTGGAATAAGTGGAAGAGTGATCATGAGGTGTCTCAAGACATAGGGTGTCCAACTGAATTTGATATTATCCGTCGATTAATTTATTTTTAATTATAATATAGACATAGGGTGTCCATTTCTATTTTTAATTATATTAAATATTTGTTTTTGCCTAACCCGTTTTTGATCCGCTCATATTCTACTAGACTTGCTTGTTTGCCGCTCCTGCAGTAGAGTAAGTTTAAGAGTGATCATGAGGTGTCTCAAGATTTTAATGTGTCCAACTAAATTCGATATTATCCGTCGGTTAATTTATTTTTTAATTATATTAAATATAAACGGATCAGATATCTTATTCATTTTCGCTAACCTGTCTTCAACTTGCCCATATTCTACTGGACCTGCCCGTTTGCCGCTCCTGCAATGGAATAAGTTGAAGAGTGATCATGAGGTGTCTCAAGACTTTAGGGTGTCCAATTGATGTTCCGGACTGTAACTTATGGATTTACGTAAATTTAGTAACTTTTGCTTAAGTTATGTATATGGATGTTAACAACTAAATACAAATAAATATTGATTGTGAACTTAGTTATTATTATATATTAACTTGAGATGCTGTAGAAACTTGGAGAGCCAAAACGAACACGCCTGCTACCTATTGTATTGGACCTTCAGCCATGCATTCTACCTTTATCGAATCGAATCTAACACCACTGCATTGCGCTCGAACAGCTGAGTGGTTGTCGATGTTCATTGAATTCATTATACCTTTGATAAGATGAATTATGAGTTCACACACGCTTTTAGGGAGCTCTCTCGGAGCGAAACAGACTATCAAGAATCTTTCTAAGAGCTAGTGGTCGTCCCTCTTCCGTAGTCGCTAATGGCATAAGCAAATGCGGAGTTAGGATTTGAACCTTATGGATTCGGGATTATAATCATTTTAAGTTATTGGATTCTAAATTAATAATATATATATATTTATTAGATTTCTTAATACAAATATAGAATTTGAACAAAAGCTACTGGGTGTGATCGAACTCGCAGCCAACAATGTGGCTCCGCCCCGAGCATAAGTGTTGTCCAATATTACAACTAGTTGATAAATGCGCACAAAAGCTAAGAAAAAATTCTATAACATAGGATAATAGTAAGAATAAGTATAAGTTTTAAAGTCTACATCTATTTCTGTTGATGTTCATGTGATTGATTATGATCTTAGGTCATCCCTACCCCTTCTTTGATGGCTAATATTTAGATGTGTATTTTTGACTAGTTTTGAGTTTGTGTATTGTCATCTCTTAAAAATAGAATTTTTTTATTTTTATATATTATTTGAAACTTTATTACCCTTAATGTCTATGTTTAGCTAATTATCTGGTATAAACAAGTTTTGTTTACAAAATATATACAATCCATCTTAAAAGGCTCCCAAATTTATTATTTGTGCCTTCAATCATGGGATTTAATTACACCATTTTTCTTTTTTTATCCTTTCTCTCCAAATCCTCCATTATTTTAAACTATTTCACGAATAAACTACTCAAATTATTTTCGACGATGATAATAAGACATCTACCGCCGAAACTTGGAAGAGTTGTTTGAGAATGTGCTCCTCTGACATTTAATCTACGTGAATGCGAGAAAGGCCCATAAGACAAAGAATAGGGTATGCATAACAAAGTTTGCATGACCTGCATTATTGTTGCAGCAATTATTAAAAATCGTTTTCATTGGACCTATGGTTTGATTATGCACCGGGTCAAGAGTGCTGGGTTCAAACGAACGAATCTACGACTTATCTATAACTTTTATATATTATTTTTATACAGTTAAATATAATTATAATATCATATAACTTAAATATAATTTTTATATAACATATCTTTTGTATCTAATTTATATATAGTAAAAAATAAATTTCATACAACTAATTATATATATTATACAATTTATCTACAACTTTCACACATTATTTCTACCCAATTAAATACAACTACAATAACATACAATTTAAATACAAATTTTATACAATATGTCTTTTGTATATTTTGTATCTGATTTATACATAGTAAAAATAAATTTCATACAACTAATTATATATTATACAACTTATCTATAATTTTTATACATTATTTCTACTCAGTTATATATAACTACAATACCATACAACTTAAATAAATTTTTATACAATATTGTTCAACTTTCATACAATAGTTAAATAAAAATATATATATAAATAATTTTTCTACAATTTTTCTATAATTTTACTATAATTTCGTAAATATAATGTATATCATGCCTTCTTCTTCTTTTTCGAATTATTCAGTCAAAATCAAGTTTAATCTTCACCAAAACACCCTCAAAATTGAGATATAAACTATAAACCATATTCTCAAATGTTTGCAACAACACCAATCCAAACAAATTTTTGAAAACCCAAATTCAAATTCGAAGCTTTTTAACGGTTGTGAATGGTGGAATTGCTGCTATTTTTTTCTTTGCTCTACATTACTGAAATTAGGGATTGAGAGATAGAGAGAGACGTAGAGAGAATTTTTCTATTGTTTGCAACAACACCCAATTCAAACAAATAATATTTTTTGAAAACCCAAATTCAAATTCAAAGCTTCAAAGCTTTTTGGAATCGTGAGTGAGTGCAAGATACGTGAGGGAGAGGGGTAAGATGTGGAGAGAGAAACATGGGGAGAGGAAGATACGGTATAGTTATTTTAGGACACTAATTATTATTATTTATTACCTTAAAATGTACATAAATGGTAATTGGGTATATAAAATGTACTTGTAATAAAACTTGAGTAAGGAAGGTAATATAATTTCATATAGTGTATAGGAATGTAAAAATATTTCGGTATATGTTTAATAGCGTTTTGTCAAATTTAATATTCTTTCTATGTAATATAGTCACACTACTCTAATTGAAAATATAAAAATAAAATAATAATAATCAGTCAAATATTCTTCTTCAAAATAATTCGTTATTACCAAACATCTAACGACTTGGACATTGAAAATTGTCACGTCATTCAAAGTTTCTTAAAATGAGACTTATTTCTAAACAAAGAGATGCCCATGAAATTGGAGAGGGAACATGATAAACTTTGTTTCTTTGCCTTATCTAAGTCATGTAATTAGTTTTCATAAATAATACTCCAATGTAAGCTTTCTCTGCCTTATCTAAGTCATGTAATTAGTTGTCATAAATAATACTCCAATATAAGCAAAGAAGTTAAGGGTAATATATATATATATATATATATATATATATATATATATATATATATATATATATATATATATATATATAGACGAGTACGATTTCGAGGTCTTTGTTGTGCCTAGCCCGAGCTCAGAAGGCTTGAAGCAGGGTTCGAGTCCGACCTCAGAGTACATACCTCGAGAGCGCACATCGAAGGCCCGACATGGCTTACCTCGAGGATATACAAAATGGATGACAGTCAAGAAAAAGCGGGAAATTCCCAAGGATACATGGTTAGGACAAATAAGATTTGTGAGAGATAGTACAATCCGTACTAGGCCGTTATACAGATGTACCAATAGTATTATTTGTCATAATTAGAAATGTACGATATTAGGATTTTCCCCTCCTATATAAAGGGGACCCCAATCATTTTGTAAGATATACGATTCACTGCTATAGAATATTCTACTCTGCTTTTCTCGTTTGCTGTGCTCAAGATTATTCTTCAACTTCATTGTTCTTCATTTATTGTTCATACTTTATTGCTACTAACTAGCCTCGAGATCCCGAGGTTACCGAGCTCGAGGCCCCCGTTTCCTTTGACAACACTGGTTTGATTATCATATTCTCCTTACTTACGCTTAATATTTCTAGCTTATCTATTAGTATTAGAATAAATCGCATATTTTTAGAACCACAAATCAAGTATAATTGTTAACACTATTTTTGAGGTAAATAGTTTGGCGCCCACCGTGTGGCTAAAGATAATAGCGATTATTTTGGGGCTAGTTTTCTGATAACACACGTTATTCTTCACATTTTTTCTTGTCCAAAGATCCTTTGGTTTCAGGTTAAAATATGTCTAACTCAGCAAACACACATGGAAACGACGGTCTCGGGTTCCATGGAGAAAATAGTGCAACAACTTCAGGGGCCGGTGTGCCACCGCTAAACCCGGGGGTAGCACCAGCACCAAACCCTATCGACGTAGGTTCACATATTGCTTTGCACATTGATTTGAGCACTGACATTGAAGAAAGTGTACGTGGAGGATACCAACCTGACGTACAAAGAACACAAGCTCTAGAAGAAAGAGAAGTCATCCTACAAGTAATCTTTGAAATGTTGCAAGCACAACAAGTTGTTATCGCTCAGTTACAGATTCAGCAAAAGACTCCGAGCACAGCAGGACCAGAAACAGCTCCTCGAATTGAGCCAGCACCAGAAAGATCAAGCAATAATGGGCCAGGAACTGACCCCACCATCATGAGGATGCTCAAGGAACTCACTAAGAGGGTCGAATCATGAGAAAAGAAGATAGAGGACAATGAAAAGAAAGTGGAAACCTACAACTCGAGGGTCGACCAGATTCTGGGAACACCCCTGGTCTTGAAAGGACTGGATTCGAAGAAGTTTGTACAGAAACCATTCCCATCGAGTGCGGCTCCGAAGCCCATTCTGAAGAAGTTCCGGATGCCTGACATTTTAAAATACAACGGGACCACAGATCCTAATGAGCACATTACCACATACACTTGTGGTATAAAAGGAAATGATTTGAAGGACGACGAGATCGAGTCTGTCCTACTGAAGAAATTTAGAGAAACCTTGTCCAAAGGGGCCATGATGTGTTATCATAACCTGCCCCCTAACTCAATAGATTCATTTTCCATGTCGGCAGACTCATTTGTAAAGGCACATGCTGGTGGCATAAATGTTGCAACAAAGAAGTCCGATGTATTCAAAATCAAGCAAAGAGAGAACGAGATGTTGAGGTAGTTCGTTTCCCGTTTCCAGTTGGAACGAATGGAATTGCCACCAGCCTCTGATGACTAGGCTGTACAGGCCTTTACACAATGATTGAATGAACGAAGCTCAATAGCTTCGAGGCAGCTGAAGTAGAACTTGATCAAGTATCCCACCGTAACTTGGGCGGATGTGCACAACAGTTACCAATCGAAAATTTGGGCCGAGGACGACCAGTTGGGAGCCCTGATCACGCTCAACTATGTCTTATAGAAAGACTAAACGGGCGCTGCAAATATAATCTGGGGTATTATGCCCAAAGTCGATCCCACAGGGAATTGACGTATCAATTGAGTCTTTAAAATACTACTGGTACTTATTCAATTTTCTCAATACTTTTGAATATAATTTGATGAGGTTTACTAAATCTAATAACAAAATAATAA
>ML339683.1:0-61389 GCA_005239505.1 Nicotiana paniculata | reverse complement strand
TATATATATATATATATATATATATCATATACTTTTATATGGACACTATATCCTATATGTGTACGTATATATACATACATGTACATAATATTTAATTGATTTATCATCCTAAATTATAATATTCAATATTTAATTAATTTTATATTTATACACACACACGCGTTTAATCTAACGATTATGTCAATTAAACTCGATAATTTACACTTACATACATATGACTACCGTTGATGATTTATTCTCAACTGCTTATACTCGAATGCTTGATCGATGACTAAATAAGAAAATAAATCTTGGCGTTTAAGTGACTAGATTCTCCGGTATAATGGGTGACTAGATGCTCCAAGATGTGTACAATTGGCACAGTCTTGAATGTTTTATTCTCGATCACCTTATTAGTACTTTTCTCGGATACTTCATCGTTGGATCAACTGAAAATTCAATATTTAGTTGTTCCAACTTAATATAAATTGTATCTAATATTAAGTTGTATCCAATTATATTAAGTTGTATCCAATTATATTAAGTTGTATCCAATTATATTAAGTTTTTGCTAAAACTTAAATATTAATATAGCACTACATCTTATAGAACTAAGTTGGGCTGGTTGTGGTCAAATGGGTCAAAGGCCACTTAAACTTACAGACTGAAGTCAGTCGGAAATTTTTAATTTTGATCTAGACCAGATGGGATTTTCTCCATTTCACCTCTTTTCTCTATCTCTCTTCCATCTCTCTTCTTCTCCTCCCCACTGTCGCGATTCTCCCAAATCCCCACCAAAAATCAACTCCTATCTCCCTCCTAACCCAAAAACAAAACACCTAGGAGTCTCCATCCCCTCCCCCGCCACTGTTTCGCCGGCCCCACTGCCTTCCGCCACCCTCCGCCACTGTTCTGCCGGCCCCACTACATTCCGCCACCCTCCGCTACCCAAAATCAAACCCCCTATCCTAGCATTTCAAGGTTAGTTATATACATTTTTCAATTTAAGTAATTTTAATTATTTTAATTGTATAAATTAGAGTTTGGTAACTGTTTAACTAAATTTAATTGTATAATTGCGAGTTGCCTTATCATTAAACCTTTGAAAATTTTCATGTGTTATCATTTATCATTTAGGATTGTTCATATTAGAAGAGTTCATATTTGTACTCTAGCCCCTTTTGTGAATTGGTATTTTGTGTAATTTTGGATTTTTACATTTTGGAAGACCTAGATGCATGTCTTAGGTGCTAATAGCATTTCAAGGTTATTTATCTTTATTTTTTAATTTAAGTCATTTTAATTATTTTAATTGTATAAATTAGGGTTTAGTTAATGTTTAATTAAATTTAATTGTATAGTTGTGAGTTGATATAAATTAGAGATAGTTCATATTAGAAGAGTTCATATTAGAGGTCTTTAGAATCTTATTATAATTTATTAACGTGTGAATATTTAGGGATATATGTGAACTTTCAAATTACTTCTTACAATTAAATTTTAAAAGAACTTATTAAGGGATATATGTGAACTTGCAAATTAATATAACATGCAATTTATTTGTTCTCATTGTAGATGAAATATCGTAGTTGAAAAATTAGGCTTAACTAATTATGGTAGATTAATTGAGTGTGCTAATAAATTATAATTGAATGAGGTAGTCTAATTGAATGGCTTAACTAATTCAATATTCTAGTAAGTAAATGTTGTACAATGTAACTAAAGTTTATTATGTAACTTAATTCTATAAATTAGTTTGAATTATGATTAATATAACATGTAATTTATTTGTTCTATATGTAGATGGAATATCGTAGTTGGATGTATAATAGGAATTATCTTAATTGTCGATTTTTTAGGGAGGAATTTATAGAAGGGGTTAAGGAATTTATTAGACATGCAATGTCATTTGAACCATTTCAGATTGAAGGGATGATTAGGCGTCCTTGTACGAAGTGCAAGCGTTTGCATTTTTTGGGTTTGGAGGATGTTAAGAATCATTTTTATAGAAAGGGTTTTATGGATAACTATTTTGTGTGGACTAGCCATGGAGGTTGATGCTACTGATGGTGTATTTCATAATGTAGTTGTTGGTGAAAGTAGTAGGTCATTGGAGAATAGTGTTCAACATACTAGATACCATGAAATGGTTGCAGATACTTTTGGGATGCACTTCAATTTTGAAACCCATAAAAGTATTGAACAACCTCCTAAAGAAGAGGAAAAATATTTTTATGAATAGTTAGAGGCCGCTAGTCGTCCACTAAGGGAAGGGAGTAAGCACTCTCAGTTGTCTGTTGCAGTTAGATTATTAGTATCAAATCAGATACCAATATTTCTCAAGCGGGAATAGATTCTTTCATTGTCTTTATGAGTGAACTAGTTGACCCAAATTTCAACATACCTGAAGATTCTATAAGACTAAAAGATTGGTTTCTAAGTTAAGACTCTCGTCTATGAGAATTGATTGTTGTGAGGATGGTTGCGTGTTGTATTACAAGGGTGATGCAGATTTAGAAAGTTGTAAAATTTGTGAAAAAACTCGTTTTAAGTGGGTTTCCAGCATGAAGAATGTTGCTGTGAAGTCGATGCATTATTTACCTCTTGTTCCTAGATTAAAGAGGTTGTATGCATCGATGAGGTTTGCTCCTCATATGAGATGGCACTATGAAAATAGAAGGCCGCCCGGTGTTATGTGTCATGCTTCAGATGGGGAAGCTTGAAAGCATTTTGATAAGATGTATCCTGATTATGCTAGTGAACCGAGGAATGTTCGGTTGGGTTTGTATGACTACGGTTTCACGCAATTTTCTGTTTCTACAACACCATATTCATGCTGGTCGGTCTTTATTACGTCGTATAATCTTCAGCCTGAAATGTGTATGACTAGTCCATATATTTTTTTTAAATTGTGTTATTCCCGGTCCCCGCAATCCAAAGAGTTTGATTGATGTATGTCGCGCCCCCTTTTTCTCGGGAAATCGGGTTTTGACATTTTTTTTGGGACAACTCCCTTCCTTTTGGGATGTGAGTATGGGATTTGAAGAGTCTCCACCTAACGGATTAAGGTGCATTAGGTCACCTAGAGCAGTTAACTCATGAAACTAGTTTGCATCACCAGAGATCGAGTAAGGGATTGAAATTACCTTGAGGGGAAGGTGTTAGGCACCCCTCGAGGTCCACAATGGTGGGTCCCGACCGAACTTAATTAAGCGAATTAGTCTTAAAGGAAAATAAAGCAATTTGGACAACTATTATTTAAAAACATGAATTAAAAGGGGTCCTATGTTTTTTAGCCTATAGGATTATTTCCATGCAATACTTGGTAATTTTCCCCAAGTTGGGGTGCTATACATAGTATTAGCGCACGGGTCATCATTTACTTTACTACCCAATTACTATCTTTCAGTTGTTACTTAAGCGTTTTAGTAGCTTCTAACTCGTGCCCTATGCGTGCACTACCCGTCCCTTACCTATGGTCTTGGAGGTGTTTAGGACCTCTATTTAAGGTAGTTCTAGACTGACCTATGTTGCTTAAAATGAGAAAAATCTAGGCGACAAACAAAATTCAGATAGGACTATCATGTAAGGAGCAAATAAGGGCTCATGTTAACCTCCACAAGTAACAACAAATGCACGTAGTTCAATTAGCAAATTTCATTAATTTAGGATCCTATAGGTAGGATATGTAGATGTGCATAAAAAAAATGTAAGAAACTCGTTTACTAAAATGAGCATTGGAACCTACTGGCTTGCCTACTGATTTGATTAAATTTTGAATCTGGGCAAATTTCATGCAGCAATGGATCACAGTTTTTAGACCTAGAATTCTTAATAACCCTACAAGTGTAATGACCCGATCGATCGTTCCGAGATCTAACGCGTTGTTTGGTGGTTTGGGACCATGAGCAGCTTCATTTTAGGTATTATGACTTGTAGGCATGGTCGGAATTAAATTTCGGGAAGTTCGGAGTCGAATTAGAAAGAAAGTTCTCATTACGGAATCCTTAAGTTGGAAGAATTGACTAAGATTGGATTTTTGAGTAAACAACCTCAGAATCAGGATTTGAAGGTTCCAGCAGGTTCGTATGATGATTTCGGACTTAGGCGTATGTTCGGAGCGGGTTTTGGATGACCTGGGAGCGTTTCGGCGCATATTGTGGAAGTTAGTATTTTGGAAGAAGTTTCATAAGTCTGGGTTGAAGTGCTTTTCAGTGTTATTGATGTTCGTTTGGGATTCCGAGTCTGGGAATAGCTCCGTATGGTGATTCTGGTGTTAGGAGTGCGATCGAAAGTGAATTCGGAGGCCCGTAGGTCATTTTGGAGTCATTTGGCTAAAGTTAGAAATTTAAAGGTTTTTGGAGGAATTGAACCGGAAGTGGAAATTTTGATATCTCGGTCAGATTTTGATTTCGAAAGTTGGACCAGGTCCGTAATGTTTAATGTGACTTGTGTGCAAAATTTGGCGTCAATCGGACGTGATTTGATAGGTTTCGGCATCGAATGTAGAAGTTGGAAATTTCAAAGTTCATAAAGATTTAATTGATTTGTGATCCATTGTTTCGATATTATTTGATGTGATTTGAGGCCTCGAGCAGGTCCGCATTAAGTTTTAGAACAGGTTGGTGTGATTGGACGGTGTCCCGAGGGCCTCGGGTGGATTCTGGGTGGTTAACGGATTGAATTTGGAATTTGAGAAAAAGCTAAGGCTACTGGTGTCTGGTGTGACCGCACCTGCGAGGTTTTGGCCGCATGTGCGGCCTTGG
Source organism: Nicotiana paniculata (assembly GCA_005239505.1). Lineage (NCBI taxonomy): Eukaryota > Viridiplantae > Streptophyta > Magnoliopsida > Solanales > Solanaceae > Nicotiana > Nicotiana paniculata. The sequence continues at coordinate 56,644 of ML339683.1, read as the reverse complement.
TGTCGCATAAGCGGATGTGGCTTGGCTTGGCTGGGGTTGCAAGTGCGGCGTAACTTCCGCAGAAGCGAGACCACAGGAGAAGTCCGGGCTCTGCAGATGTGGGCGTGGTCGAGTTAGCTGAGACCGCACCTGCGATGGAATTTCCGCAGGTGCGGAGCCGCAGATACGGCAGGTGGATCGCAGGTGCAAAAAATCGGGTTGGGCAGTGTTTTATTTTAAGACAGGATTTGCCCATTTTTCACTCATTTCTCAATTTGGTTAGGCGATTTTGGAGCCTTGAAGAGAGGGGATTTCATCATCTTCTATGAGGTAAGTAATTATTGCAAGTATTAGGTTAAATACATGATTTCATAAGGATTTAAACATGGAAATTAGTAGAAAATTTGGGGTTTTGGTGGAAAGACCTAGAATTTTATTTTTGATTTTCACCACGAATTTGAGCATGAAATTTAGAGTAAATTGTATATTTGAGTTAGTGAGGCTATGTGTAATCTTTATCTTTGAAAAATTTCGAAATCCGGATACGTGGGTGATTTTATCGACTTTCCGAGTGGAGTTGGGAATTTATATAATTTGAATTGTTATAAGTATTGGAGTATATTTTCATTGGTTTGCCCGTTATTGGGGTAGTTTTGGGGCGTTGTGCATCTATTTGAGTCATCGGAAGGGCTTGGAAGCCGGTTATGAATCTTCGGAGTGAGGTAAGTCTCCTTTCTAACCTTGTAAGTGGGAATTGTTCTCATTGGTGAAATAATCAATCATGTGCTACCATTTGTGGGGGCTACGTAAGCACAAGGTGACGAGAGTCCGTGCGTAGCTACTATTATGCTTATGTCCGGGTACTCTAGGACCCAAAAGCATGTTTTATTTGCCGTACTTGTAACTTTACTGATAAATTAAAAAAGTTTAAACCTAATCGAACTTGGCAAATGAATTTCTTGAAAAGATTTAAATACTATCTTCGTGACCATTAAAAGAGAATTTATCACTTCCTCGGGTAATTGTTTCCTAATAAAGTCTGGATTTACTGTTTGAATGTGTGTATCTATGAGTACCTGTGTCGCATGTATAATTCGTGAGCGGGGTAACTCTATTATTTATATGAGTACCTGTGTCACATGTATAATTCCCGAGCAGGGTAACTCTATTATTTATATTTGACCGCGTCGCATGTACGATTCGCGAGCGTGGTAATAGGTGCATCTATTGTTCGCGTTGTTCGACCCTTCAGCAGTGCACGATTTACATTTATGTTGGTTCGAGCCGTTCGACCCTCGGCATTTCCTGCGCATGATGTTTGCTGGATACCATCTATGATTTGAACTGTTAAATTGCCTTGAGATATAAGTTACTAATTGAAATGACGGAAACTGGGATTTATAATTTATGGAAGAAGTTGTCCTTTCCTGTTGTTATTTGTTATTTGATAATAACATCCATGTTTGACATCACACTTGATTATATTAATTTGACCTCTAGTAAGAGTCAAAGTCGACCTCTCGTCACTACCTCTTCGAGGTTAGACGGGATACTTACTGAGTACACGTTATTTTCGTACTCATACTACACTTGTTGTGCATTTTTGTTGCACAGGTACATGTATATCTAGCGGCCCCACCTGGAGCCGTGGCATGGTTGAGAGGGGGACTTGGGTGAGCTGCACCTCTCGAGACGACCCGCAAGCAGCAGAGTCTCCTTCAGCGTATTGAGTTGTACTTTCTTTACTGTCACATTTATATTCTGGACGGTTATTGTATTTCATTTGGTTTTTCTTAGAAATTGCTCATGCACTTGTGACACCGGGTTCTGGGATGATTTTGGGATGTACTTGTTAATTGAAGTGTTAAAACCTTGTTATTTACTCAGTAAATTTTTATCGGCTTTCATATAATGAAATAAAAACTAACGATTACAAAATAATAAAATAGGAACTTAATTAACTAATGAGTGTTGGCTTACCTAACTGTGGTGTCCGGTGCCATCACGACCTTAATGCAGTTTTGGGTCGTGACGGCAAGTTTGCCTAAGTGATAACCGGAGCATAATCCTATGGGCATGGCATCTACAATTGTTAATTATAGACCTATAACATGATTTCTGAGCGAGTTACTGATTTTATCTCATGAAAACAGATTTTATCTCTTTAGATCATATAGACATGCTTCCTAATTTGAAGAATTAATTAACTCCTATAGGCATGATATCTAAATTGAAGAAAACTGATTTTTATATCTCTTATAGGCATGATATCTAAGTTGAAATTTATTTTTAATCCCTATAGTCATGAATTAAAGGAATCACATACGGCAGAATTTTAGACAAGTCACCAAGAAATTTTATTAATTCATACAAATATGATCCTATACTAATGCACGTTAAGATTGGACATATGCATAGATCCTATGAACATGGATTCTAATGCAGAATTAACAAAAGACCTATAGGCAGTGTCTCTAATATGCCGAAAATATGAAGATTCGGAGTCACAAACAGACAGAAAAACATCCTATAGGCAGGATCTCTAAATGAACACTAACATGCACATAAGGAACAATCACAATAGACCTATAGGTAGGATTTCTATCCGAGTTTGTTAACAAATATATATAAAAATCCCCCAGCATTTACTAATAACCCCAGATCTGTTCATTACAGAGATTATTACAGCCCAATAATAAATAAATTACACAACAAAATTCATTATACTGTAGGGAGCCTTCATAGGCCCAATATTAACCTGGAAACTAGGTCTTCAAGCAAAGCAAGTCTGAAGTATATAGGTGGTCCATCCATGGCACATAGAATTTGTTTCCTAGTGCGTCAAAGTTCCCAAGGGCCTCAGGGACTCCGGGCAATGCTCACACCAGGACCAAACTTAAAGAAGCAGTTCATAAAAGATTGGAAGACCAACCCCAATGTATCAGAGTTCGGAGAAGTCTCAAGGACCCTAGGCAGTGCTCACACTAGGGGTGGTAGGAACCTAAATAACTAAGAGTAGAAGTTTGAAAACCAGTACACGGGGGGAGAGGGGGGGGGTAAGGGGGGACAATTTGGAAAATAGTTTGGTTTTCAGAAGCAAACAGATTCAGATTGCATGGTTGCAAACAAAGCTGTACCAGGAATCAAATAGAATCCATATTCAGTAAATAGTCTAAGAAGATTGGTATTTATTCAAACTAGATACTCGTACCAGTATTTAAAGTAATCACAAAAGAGCAAGGATACTTGAACTAACAGACAAAATTAGTCACATACATGCTTTGCAGAACAGGGAACATACAACTGATTATACAGGGTTTCACATTATTGGAGATAACCTAGTTAGCATTATCACTAAGTGAAATCATGTGGGCATATAGAAAACAGAAACATGCTGAGGTTTTGAAATAAACTAACCAAATAAGCACATAGAACAGAAATAGAACGACAAAAGTCAATGCATACCAGTTGAGAAGAAAGCAAACAAGAATGTAACAGCGATTTGAATCCAGAGAGTCTACCCTTGGCATTCAGCCGGCCAGTCAGTGCATCAAATCATAATAACAGATAGAGAGAACTTGAGTTTTTTTGAGAGAACAAAAAGTTTAAGAGTTTCAGTGAGGAGGTTGTGAAACGTGTGTGAGTCTGAGTGTTAATGTGTGTGTTTTTTAAATCAGAGCAAAGAGAAGGTTTAAATAGAACACGATAGAGTAAGACAAATAAGGTATGAAAATCAATAGCACACAAAAAAGGTATGAAGATCAGTTAATCAGTCAATTAATGTTAACAGGAATCAATTAATAGGCAACATCAAGTAAGTATCACTTAATTTAAGGAAAATCTTTCACGGAATAAATCAACAGATAAGAGTAAGTCTAGAAATGAATTATAGGTCGGTCATAATAATCAAAGCCCAAAAATCAGGCCATTAAGGGAAATAAGGAAAGTACCCCCAATTATACATAAGGTAAAAATCTGCTAAGGAAATATCAGTATCAAAGGAAAACACAATTTCAAACACTAATTAGGCAAGTAAATCAATTAAGCACTTTAATTTACAGAGCCAAAGTAAACTGGCAAAACATTATAACAGTAAAGAAGTAAACCAGAGTTGAAACATTTAAAAGTTTAAACATTTTTGCAGAAACCCCATTAGAAATCAAAACCCTAAATTTTAGGGTAAAATAAAATCGGTTAACAGTAAATAGCAAAAATAGAAAACTTTAAGGAAAAATATCAAACAAACTCAAAATCGCTTCAGATCTAAGGAGATCTAAATGGATTCAACCAGAAATAGCTAGGTTCATGAAAATAAATAGAGGTGAACCAAAATCTGGTTTTAATAAGAGATTTGAATCCATAAAAATACGAAAATACTAGTACTCACAGATATCAGAGTGAACATAGACGTATTAATCGAGAAATGAGTGATGTTGAACCAAATCTGGTTTGAATCCCTTGAGATTATCCTCAAGTAACATGAAAATCATACAACCAGTAGAGAGATGAGGTCGGATAAGGCATGAAATTGAATGAAGACCCCATGAATGAAGGGGGGTATCAGTAACGGCGGGCTAGGGTTAGAAGGGAGGGGTGAGGGTGAGAGAGAAGAGAGGAGGGAAGGGTATTGAAGGACGACAAATTCAGAAAAATGGGGGTAGGGATAAGAGGTTTGTGTAATTAAAAAAGGAAAAGGTGTCCTGGATCGTTGATCTTCTGAGGTCAACGACCATGATTAGTTTTAGGCTGGGGCGGGTTATGGATATTGGGTTTGGGTATTGGGTTACAGTTTAGGATAATTGGGCTGGGGTCCGAAAATTAATTAAAAGGGGCTATATTTTAAATACTCACTCAATTTAACAAAATAATCTATAAAAATAATTAATAAATGATGAAATATGCTATTTGTGTATTAAAATAATTTAAAATAATTACTTAATATTATAAAAATATAAATAGTCATTTTCGTGTAAAAAAATAAGTAATTATGCATACATGGGCTATTATTGTAAAGTTATTGCAATTATAACCTAAAGATGTAAAAGTAATTATGCATAAAATAATTAAAGCTTAATATAAATATAAAATGATAAACTTAAGCAATAAAGTTATTATAAAATCATTCGTGATGCAATTAGTAATTAGTTAGATACTAAAATGATGGAATAAATTAATTTAAAATCTTTTAAAATTACAGAAAATTATGGAAAAATACTAATTGATGCTCATGCATTATTTTAAAAATATATATGCATTTTGAAAATATATATGGGAAACATTGTGTATCAACAGCTGCCTCTTTGCCCGGAAAGGATGAAAGAGTTGTCTGTTAAAGATATGACGGTCAATTTTGACTGAGTTGAGTGATTTGAGAGATATAGGTTGCACTCTGGTTTTTGAGCTACCTACATATCCCTGGTTTTAAAGGAATCAGGTCGCGTGTAGTTCTGGATCCACCGGCGAAATAAACCGATGGAGCTATCACAAGGATGGACACAAGGTTTCGAGTAGGTAAATCAGTTATGGTGAGCGGTCAGGTTTGAAATAGTCTGAGGGAAATGGAGCGTGATTGCTCCTGTTGGGATAGTAGTTACTCACTGGGTCACCTGCAAGTCAAAAGATGTACTGCAAGCATGTACGTATAACTTTGCGTAAATTTAGGCATGATGCTAATTCCCTTCAGACCATGAAAATTGTCTTTGGACGGTTGAGGATGACGTCCTTAGACCATGACGTCCCGGGCCATGAGTTTTGTGGCAAGGGATTCGCAAGCCATGAAATGATGTTCTCGGGCCATAAAAATGGTGCCTCCGAACCATGACGCCTTTGAATAATGATGTGCAAGTTTGAGAAATCCTCAGGCCATGGCAAGATGTCTTCCGGATATGAGGATGGTGCCTTTAGACTATGACTCCTTTGGATAAGTTGCTTATATTTCAGCCCATGAGGTGCAGAGACATTATACTAGAAGCGATAAGACAGGGCTTAGTCTTGTGTGAAGTTGAGGGTAGAGCTTAGCCCGAGAGAGGAGAGCAATGCAAGAGAGACAGTGCTTGGTCTTGTGCGAGATTCGGGATAGTGCTTAGTCCCATTCAAAGAGAAGGCAGTGCTTAGCCTTATGCAAATAGGGAGGCATGGCTTAGCCTCATGCAAGATTCGAGACAGTGCTTAGTCCCATGCAAAGAAAAGGCAGTGCTTAGCCTTATGCAACTAGAGAGGAAGGGCTTAACCTCATGCAAGATTCGGGACAGGTCTTAGTCCCATGCAAATAGAAGAAAGTGCTTAGCCTTATGCAAGTGAAGAGGCAGGGCTTAGATTCATGCAAGATTCGGGAAAGGGCTTAGTCCCATGCAAATAGAAGGCAGTGTTTAGCCTTATGCTAATGGGTGGTAGGGCTTAGGCTCACGCAAGATCGATACAAGGCTTAGTCTCATGCAAATGGGAGAGGCAGGGCATTGCCTCATGCAAGATTGAGACAGAGCTTAGTCTCATGAAAATGGAAGAGGCAGGCATAGCCTCATGCAAGATTGAGACAGAGCTTAGTCTCACGCAAAGAGAAGGCAGTGCGTAGCCATATGCAAGTGAAGAGGCAGTGCTTAGCCTCATGCAAGATTAAGACAGAGCTTAGTCTCATGCAAAATGAAGGCAATTCTTAGCCTTATGCAATTAAAGAGGCGGGGCTTAGCCTCATGCAAGGTTCAGGACAATGCTTAGTCCCATGCAAGGAGAAGGCAATGCTTAGCCTTATGCAAGTGGGAGGCAGAGCTTAGCCTCATGCAAGGTTCGGGACAGTGCTTAGTCCCATGCAAAGAGAAGGGTAAGAGAGAAATATTCTTAGATGACAATGTGTTTCGTGTAAAGTGGTTGTGTTGTTGCAACAGTATTTGTCATGATGATATAGTCTTGCATCCAAAGAAAAATTTGTGAGTTTTGCGGGGGAAGGTTGGTTCGTGCCTTCGTCTGCTTGACTTGCTCCATTCTTTCTGAAGATCCTGTTCAATCTATTAGGGTACCATTTGTCTAAAGCAAAGTTTCTTTTTCAAAAGCATGCGCGTTTAATTTTAAAAGACATAGTAGTATGTAGTTTAGAAGTTAGTTAGATGAACCAGTAACTGTGACATTGTTAGAGACATTGCGACTTTCGCTGCCATAGAATTTTGAGGGTCCTCCTCAAACTTCTTCCCCAGTTAACTCGATGACTTTTCTGACTGCTCCATATGCTGCGGTTGGATGAACTTGCTTTGGAATTTTGAGGGTCCTCCTCAAAATTCTGCCCTAGTTTCTGATTGTGGGGAAAATGGAAATTTTATTGAATTGTTACCGAAACCACAGGGCTGCCTATGTATCCCCTCTTAAACGGGATTCAGGTCGAGCGTAGTTCAATTTACATCATATGAAGAAGCATAAAATGGTTTACACATAGTATCTTTTGAATGCATCTGAATTGATAGGTTTTGGCAAGATTTCTCCGTCATCTCTGCAGGTATGAGTGCTCTTCCTGTTAATACTATGTGAACCATGTAAGGACCTTGCCAGTTGGGAGAGAATTTCCCTTTGGACCCGTCTTGATGTGGAAAGATCTTTTTCAGCACCAGCTGCCTCGGTGTGAACTGTCTTAGCTTGACTCTTTTGTTGAAGGCTCTGGACAATCTATTCTGGTAAAGCTGGTCGTGACACACTACATTCATCCTCTTTCAGTCTATGAGGGCTAATTGCTGATAGCGGTTCCTTATCTATTATGCATCGCTAAGTTTGGCTTCTTGTATTATTCTTAAATAAGGAATTTCTACCTCGCCGGGAATGACAGCTTCGGTACCATACACCAGCAGATAGAGAGTTGCCCCGGTTGATGTGCGGACTGTGGTACGGTATCCCAGTAAGGCGAATGGTAATTTCTCGTGCCATTGCTTGTGGTTCTCTACCATTTTCCTTAGTATCTTCTTGATGTTTTTGTTGGAAGCCTCCACGACTCCATTCATTTGAGGCCTGTATGCTATGAAATTCTTGTGCTTGATTTTGAAAGTTTCACACATGGCTTTCATCAGATCGCTGTTGAGATTGGCGGCATTGTCAGTGATGATGGACTCTGGTACCCCAAATCAACACACAATCCAATCTCTGACAAAATCTATGACGACTTTCTTGGTTACCGCTTTGTAAGATGCAACTTCAACCCATTTGGTGAAGTAGTCGATGGCCGCTAAAATGAACCGGTGCCCGTTTGAAGCGGTGGGCTCGATTGGGCCGATGAAATCCATTCCTCAGGAAGAAAAAGGTCAAGGTGAGCTTGTTGCATTAAGCTCATTTGGTGGCACTCGTATCATGTCTGCATGTATCTGGCATTGGTGACATTTCTCAACGTACCATATGCAGTCTGTTTCCATGTTCATCCAAAAGTATCCTGCCCTGAGTATCTTCTTGGCCAAGACAAAACCATTCATATGTAGGCCGCAGGTTCCGACATGTATCTCCTTGAGTAATTTTGAAGCCTCTTTTGCGTCAACACACCTTAACAGTCCTAGATCGAGAGTTCTCCTGTACAGGGTTCCTCCGCTTTGGAAGAAGTGATTGGACAATCTGCGAATGGTGCATTTCTGAGTATGGTTTTCATGCTCTAGGTATTCTCCTTTTGTCAAATATTATTTGATGTCGGAACCAGGGATTTCTGTTTATTCTTCAACATGAGCACAGTATGCCGGATGATTATGGATCCTCACCGGATTGGGATCGATGAAATTCTTGTCTGGATGTTGTATCATTGATGACAAGGTGGCCAATGCGTCTGCGAATTCATTCTGAATTCTGGGGACATGCCGGAATTATATCTTTGTGAACCTCTTCTTCATCTCTTGTACGTGATACATATATGGTAGTATCTAGGAATTCTTGGTAGCCCACTCTCCTTGTACCTGGTGCACAAGCAGATCGGAATCCCCGATCACAAACAGTTCCTGAATGTTCATATCAACAGCCAGATTAAACCCTAATATGCAAGCTTCATATTCCACCATGTTGTTAGTGCATGGGAATTTGAGTTTTGCAGACACCGGATAATGCTGACCAATTTATGATACCAAGATGGCTCCGATGCCGACTCCCTTGAAATTCTAAGCTCCGTCGAATAACATTATCCAACCATCATCGGTTTCAGTAATGTCTTCTCCTACGAATGATACCTCTTCATCAGGAAAATACGTTTTCAGGGGTTCGTATTCTCCTCCCACAGGATTTTCAGCAAGATGGTCTGCCAATGCTTGTCCTTTGACTGCCTTTTGAGTTACATAGATTATGTCGAACTCACTTAGCAAGATTTTCCACTTGGCCATCTTCCCAGTAAGCATGGGCTTTAGAAAAATGTATTTAATGGGATCTATTCTCGAAGTAAGATATGTAGTGCCGTAACTTCTGAGCTATCCAGGTTAGAGCGCAGCAAGTGCGTTCTAGCAGAGAGTACCGTGCTTTATAAGGAGTGAACTTCTTACTCAAGTAGTAGATGGCCTGTTCCTTTCTCCCTGTCTTGTCATGCTGCCCTAGAACACAACTGAAAGCTCCATCTAACAGTGCAAGGTAGAGTAGCAGTGGTTTACCCGGCTCCAGTGGGACTAAAACTTGTGGCGTGGACAAGTATTCCTTGATTTTGTCAAAATCCTTTTGACAATCCTCGGTCTAACTGGTTGCAACGTCCTTCTTCAGCATTTTGAAAATCGGCTCACACAGTACTGTGGATTGTGCTATGAAACGACTGATGTAGTTGAGGCGTCCCAAGAAACTCATCACATCTTTCTTGCTTTTTGGCGGTGGAAATTCTTGGATGGCTTTGACCTTTGATGGGTCCAACTCTATTCCTTGGCGACTGATGATGAATCCCAATAACTTTCTGCCAGGCACCCCAAATGCACACTTTGCGGGGTTTAGCTTCAGGTTGTACTTCCGCAATCGGTCAAAGAATCTCCTCAAGTCTACTATGTGATATGTGGCCTTTTTGGATTTAATGATGACATCATCCACATACACCTCTATCTCTTTATGTATTATGTCATGGAAAATGGTTGTCATCGCCCTCATGTAGGTGGCCCCAGCATTCTTTAAATTGAATGGCATCATTTTTTAGTAGTACACTTACCATGGTGTAATGAAGGCTATTTTCTCGGCGTCTTCTTCATCCATCCAGATCTGATGGTAAACTGCGAAGCAATCTACAAAGTATTGGAGTTCGTGCTTGGCACAATTCTCGATTAGAATGTGTATATTCGGCAGCGGGAAATCGTCCTTTGGGCTTGCTCTGTTGAGATCCCGATAATCAACAAAGACTTTGAATTTTCCAATCCTTTTTCGGAACAGGCACAATGTTGGCTAACTAGGATGGATATTCAACTACCCTGAGGACCTTGGCTTTGATCTGCTTAGTAACTTCCTCCTTGATTTTTAGGCTCATATCTGGCTTGCATTTCCTGAATTTCTACTTTACCGGTGGGTACATTGGATTTGTAGGCAACTTGTGAGCCACTATGGATGTGCTCAATCCGGTTATATTGTCGTATGACCATGCAAATATATCCACATATTATTTTATGAACCGAGTGTATTCCTCTTTCTCTGACGGTGACAAATGGATGCTTATGCGGGTTTCCTTGACCGTTTCAGAATCTCCCAAGTTGATTATCTCGGTTTCGTCTAGGTTGGACTTGGGCTTGTTCTCAAAGTTCTCTACTTCTCTGAAAATTTCCTCAGGTATTACATCATCTTCTTCTATTTCTTCCGAGTCACTGTCCTTCTGTTGCGTTGTCTCATTACAAGTCACAGTCGTTGGTTCATCAATATAAGAAATAGTAATGTTGTAGGGATAAAGATATGAAAGAAAAATGGTAATAATAAAACATCAATCCATTTAGAATGTAAAACCAAATGATTTCAAATAAATGTTTTCGAAGCGGAACATTAAAAATATTATTTAAAACAAAACTGCCGAAGATGAAATCATTTTCAAAAGTAAACAATGCTATCAGCCTTGCTACCCCTAGACTCGTCGGGCCCTTGATGGTTTAGCGGTCCAGTTCTTGAGAGATGCTCCCTTCTCCACTGTCTGGATAGTGAGTCTTCCTCCTCAACTATTACACAACAATCCATATCATCTTCTTCTAAGAACAAATTCCTCAATGCTGCCAAGGCTTCTTCTTCCTCTGACCACCATATTGTATCGGCATGATGGAAGGTATGGTTCAGGTACGACACGGGTTGCTCAAGAGGATAGTATGGACCACGCCATGGTGGCGACCAATTCCGATATTCCTACCAGGTGTACTGATATCCGAGCCCGAAGGTTGTGCCATGGTGCTTCAGTTGTACTGGTTTGGAGATACCTTGAAGATTTTTACCAAGCCCCTTAACCAGGTTCATACCCTGCCCATGCTAGTACGCTCTCTATTTTGCTACTCCACCATTTATCCTTCTCAATCGCGTTAACATGCTCGATGCGATGGTAGGTTTTTCCACCTAACTTCCTTCTGTTTTCTATCACCGGAATAGTCTGACTGGTGTAAATGGGGTTGCTCCCATCTCCATGGATGATCACTTCTTGATGGTTCCATTCAAATTTAACCACTTGGTGAAAAGTAGATGCGACAGCTCCAGCGACATGTATCCAAGGCCGTCCCAGCAGTAGATTGTAGGAGGCGGATATGTCTAGTACCTGGAATTCAACATCGAACCAGGTAGGACCCATTTGCAGGCGTAGGTTGGTTTCTCCAATCGTGGCTCTTTGTGACCCATCGAATGCTTTCAGATTCATATATCCTGCTCGTATTTCATGTAGGCCTTTTCCCAACCTCATCAGCGTTGTCAATGGTCAAATATTGAGGTTGGATCCTCCATCTATCAGAACTCTGGCAATGAACTTATCTTCACATTGTACTGTGATGTGCAGTGCCCTGTTGTGACTTAACCCTTTAGGTGGCAACTCGTCTTCATAGAGAGTGATCTTGTGGCTTTCTAGCACTTGCCCCACCATATTGGCCATTTCTCCACTAGTGATGTTGTTTGGAACATATGCTTCATTCAATACCCTCAACAGGGCATTCCTGTGTGCCTCGGAATTTTGCAGCAATGACAGGATAGATATTTTGGTGGGAGTCTTGTTCAGATGATCAACGATAGAGCACTCCCTTGCCTGTACCTTCCTCCAGATGTCATCTGGACCAGTCTCAACAATGGGCAGTTTACTGGAAGCTTGGTTACTGGCTTCTCCCAAATGTTCAGGTGTATAAACCCTTCATGTTCTAGTCATTCCTTGTGCAACACAAAATTCTTCCATCTTCGACCTTCCTTTTCTTCTAGCCTCGGCCACATAATCCAAAGGTACAACATTAGAACTAAAGGGTTGTGTGGATTCCACCGTTACAGTGAAAGGTGTGGCAACCTCCATCTTAAATGAAGCGGGTGTTGTTGCATGTTGGGTTACTTCTACTTCAAAAGGAACCGATGCGGCTACCTCGACTTCAACTGGTGGCTGCACCTGCACCACAATGGGATTGAGCGTGACTGCAGGTTTCTTAGGGTCATCACCTTCTCGAATAACCCCAATTGATCCCTTGGGATCCCATTCTTCATCAGTTTCTATCACATTGACCCCTTTACCCCTATGATCTGGGAGGGGATTGTTGCGGACATTAGGTGAAGTTTCCTTTGCCTGTATGACCTTACTATCAATCATTGTTTGGATCTTGTCTTTCAAGGTGCGAAACTCGTCAATAGTGTGTCCCTTCATATAGGAATAGTACACACAGGTCTTGTTTGGATAAACCCATTGAGATGAATTCTCCATTGCCACAGCACGAATAGGGGTGACATAACCAGCAACTTTCAATCTCTTGTACAACTGGTCGATGGGTTCAGCAATGGCGGTGTATTGTCTGGGTGGCTTGCGGTCAAAATTAGGCCTGGGTTTTTGGTAGTTTGGAAGAGTTGGATGTGACTGATAATAGGATGGTTGGAAATTATAGGTATGGTAGGCGGTAGCAGGTTAGGAATATCTGGGAGGTGATGGTTGGTATGTGGGTGGAGGTGTTTGGTATACAAATGGAGTTTTTGGGCCTTGGACAACCATTACTGTTCCCACTTATTTCTTCTTTAATATGCCACCTGATTGTAGTGCTTTATTCGTGGCTTGCAGTGCCTCGAAATTTTTCACCATTCCACTTTTGATACCTTCCTCGATCCTTTCTCCGAGCTTTATGGTATCGGAGAACTTGTGATTCTCGATTACCATTAAACTTTCGTAATATTGTGGATCCTGAGCCTTGGAAAAGAACATGTTCATCTGCTCTTCATATAATGTCGGCCTAACCTTCGCTGCTTCTGGCCTACATCGAGTAGCATACTCGCGGAAAGTCTCAATGGACTTCTTCTTGAGATTCTAGATATAGAAAACGTCTGGTGCATTTTCCGTGTTGATCTGAATCTATCCATGAAATCCGATGCCATGCTTACACAATTAGCCCATTTCTTGAGATTTTGACTGATGTACCAAGATAGGGCGTATCCAGTAAGGCTTCTCATGAATAGCTTCATGCGAATCTGTTTGTCCTTTCCAACCCCTACGAGCTTGTCACAGTAGGTTCTCAAATGTACCTTTGGGTCACCCGTTCCATCGAACATTTCAAACTTAGGAGGTTTGTAACCCTCCGGCAGTTCTACATCTGGCTGAATGCACAAATCCTCATAATTCAAACCTTTGATTCCTTTGCCTCCTTCAATACCCTGAACTCGGCTTGTGAGTTTCTTGAGCTCCTCTGCCATGTTCTTAACGAGCAGGTCTTTCTCGGCGGATTCTGGTGTATATGAGATTGGTTGAGTAGAGTGGGATAAGGTTTCCACGTATATGGGGTTGTTTTGGTGAAGGCCATGAGTTTGGGCATATTGGTGATCATTGGTTGAATTTTGGGGATCGGGGATAGGCTGTGGGTTATTCTGAGGAGTGTGGTAAGTGGTTTGCGGGTATTGAGTCCGGAGATGCTGATGTTGAGGAGGTGTAGGTATGGGTAAAGGATTTTGAGGAGGGGTTGTATATTGGTGGGGTACCAGAGGATTATGCGGGCATTGGTTGGGTGTATTCTGGGGAGGTGTCGGGTTTTGGGTATTTGGATGGTTGATATCTGGGACGTTGTGAGGGAGAGGTTTGCCAAGTTACGGACCTGCTCAAGCTCACCTTGTAGTTCAATTATTTTCTTTTCAAGCCATAAAACCAATTCATTTGGTGATAGAGTACTCCGACCATCAGAAGTTTCCACATTCTCAGCATGTGTGGTGTTGTCGCCACTTATATTATCCATATTAGCTTTCCCTTTGCCTTTTATGCGCTTGGAGGACGAGGAGGTGGAGGGCCTCTAGATCTGGTGTGATATGCTGATGACTCCAGTATGTGTCAACCAACCTTGGGTAATAGGAATAATCAAAAAGGAAAGAAAAACAAAAGGTAACCAAGTCAGTAAGGGTTCCAAAAAGAGTATTTGCAATATTTAAACACATAGTACGGGAATGTAAATTCGCGTCCTAATTTAGGAGCCTCATTGTGCCCGAGGTAGGCCTAGCGACAAGTTGATTTAGAGAACTTCAGTGCCAATAATTGCCTCATTTAATTAATGTAAAATAGATGAATCTAAAATGACACTAAATAAGATAAGTCACTAATGGCACTTGTCCTTATTACATTTGAAAAAAAAAATGAATAAACCTAATCTACTTGGTCGCAGAAGAACCTTCTCCAGTCCTGGTTCTCTTGGCTCCATCGATCAGGTTCCCCAGGTCGCGCATGTGTAGCAGCAGGTATGCCCTTGCTAGATGTCCTCATCTTCTGGCAGTCTATGACTCTTTTCCTCATCTTCCCTTCCAGCCCCATCAGACCCTGCTCAAGATATTCTAACCTTCCATTCGATCTGGTAGCCATTTCCTTCCATTCATTGATTAATTCCATATCACTCTTGTGTTGTTCCAGATGCTCAGCCTCGGACTCGCGAACCTTTTTGCACAGTCTGTTATACTTCACCTGTGCTTCGGCATCTTCATCTATGACTCTGTTTCCTCGACCGACCCCCGGCTCGGCTATTCATGCTATTCGCCTCCAACCATGATGGGTAAAAGTACACGTGCCCTGCGTGATATCGATCCGACTCGATGGAGTCCCTCTCCACAATGATCTTCAAGTGTCATATATGTTGAGCTTCACATTTGTATGAGATTTCATCATCTTGGAAATCCGCCTTATAATGACTCATTTTAACGACCCGTGGTATGAATTGCTTCCTACCTGCTTGTCTCATAACCATGATGGGAACATAAGGGTATACGCCCCTTAAACCGATCAACACCAAGTGCAGAGCATCCCTAGATCTGATGATGAACTCGCCAGTAGGAAACCATTCGAACATCCATTGAACATGATCCTCAGTCAAATTATCGAAAAATTGTACCCATTATGTAGCACTCTCTGGTTGGGCAAACCTATCTGGGATATAGGTCATTCTCTTAGGGTGATGGAAAGCTATATGATCATTCCACGACCTTCGTGGAAACTCTTGACAGTATTGACCTCTCTGAAGATGCTCTACAACCAACCTGTTGTAGCAGATTACAACCCTCAAAGTGTTTGAATCCCTTCTAGCAGCGGTCCAAGGCCCGATATATGTCTGCTATGATCATAGGGACAATGATATATGTTTGCCCCTCGATCCCCTCCATTAGAGTTTTTGTTACCATGGCGAGTCTAGTATGAATTTTGTCCCCTTGCATTAGAAACACTATCATACCTAGGTTGCAGACGATGGGCACAAAAACCCTTGTTGATACCCAATTTTTCCTCAAACTATTTTTAAATTTGCATATATACCTTCGAAATCACTTTTTATAATAATTGGTATTTTTCCATAATTTTCTCATATTCTTATAAATTTATTTCTAATTTATCCAGTATTTTGATCTCCAATTATTAAATGTAAATTGCATTACAAATGATGTCAAAGACATCTCTTGAATTAATACATTATTTTTGGCCTTGTTAAGATCAAATTATTTCACAATCGGTCAAATTGGCACCTTTTGGCTATAATTCCAATAATTTTGCAATTATTGCCTAACCATATATTTTTATAAAATTTCTATCCAATAATTGGTCATTTATATTTTTAAATACTGATTAACCATCTTTATTTTATTTCTTAATCACCAATTTCATTCTTCTGATTATTAGTTATTCTAATTAATTTTAATTGAGCATTTAACATTTTAATTGAGTATTTAACATCTAGCCACATTTTATTTAAATTCTAGCCCCCAATTAAACCCAAACCCACCCAATTGAACTAACCCAAACCCCCAAGCCCAATACGATATCCTACCCGGCCCAATCGCAAACCAATCTTGATCAACAGCCAAGGCTTTTATTACCTTAATTAACCTAAACTAACCCCCCCTGACCCCTCTCATTTTCACAGGTCCCTCATCTCTCTAACTCTCTCTCTATCTCTCTCTCTCTCTCTAGTCTCTTCTAGAGACTTCCAGTCTCTTCTTCTCCGATGAAGATGACTCATCTTCTCCGGCTACCTCTCTTGCCGGAAACCATGGGTCCTCACTCTTCTTAGCTTTATGGCTCCCTCCTACACCGGGTATCACTGTCCGAAGGTCCTTAGGAGATCCTGAAGCGGTTCACCTCACCCCATTACTGTCCATGCCTTCTCAAGCCAACCATTGGCTTGTCCGAGTAAGATCTTCCCATCTCTGGCCAAAACCTATGGTTTCTGAGCCGATTTTCTCTCTTTTTGTGTTATCTCACTAAAACCCTAACTGTTGGCTCTCGATTTCTTAGATCTATGACAAATCTGGATGTATTCTGAGTTATTTTTGCTATTTTCCTTAAAGATTCCGAGTTTTCTTTAAAAATGATTCTTAATCTTCAAGCTAGGGTTTCTTAACCCCTTTCTGAAAAAAAAAAGAATAATTTTCTTTCTAATTTTAAGTATTATTCTATAATTTCTACTATGATTTTCTTTAAAACGCACTCTCACATATACTCGTAGAAGTCTAGGTTCAGCCCCTTCTGTGTGAGCATTGCCTTGGGATCCTTGAGCTCCCTCTGAACTTTGACACACAGAGGCTGGTCATTCCACACTGCACTTACTCTATTTTGGCTCTGAAATCTGGGTGTGAGCACTGCCCGGGAGCCCTTGAGGTCCTTAGGGAACTTTGACACACCCGGATTATGAGAAGGTTGTGAAATAATACCTGGCGTTGAGGACCTGGAGACTTGAGCCTATTATGTAGGCTCCCTATAGTTAACTTCTTATTTTCCTTCTATTTTAGTTGTGTAATTCATATTCAATGGCCTATAATAATTAATTGTAAACAACTTTGGGGTCGGATAGTGAAAAATGGGTGGGCGATATGCATGTTGTAGTATAATTAAGGGTGGAGACCATGTTTGTAGGTTTATTTTCTTACTATGCGCAATAGCAGCCATGTTTAGGTACACCATGCCATGCATTAGATATCATGCTACTTAGAATCTATGTGTATTCAACATTTCATCTACACTTAGAAATCCTCCCTAGAGGACAAATAATAAAATAAGTTGCTATTACGTGATTCTCCCCATGTTCTGAAACTTCACTAGAAGTAAGGTCCTAGGATAAATAAACTGCAATCATGTCTTCTTATGCTATACACGTAGAGATCCTGTTCTAGGTAAACAACCATTAAAAATCGATCACCTATGCTATTCCTGAAATTGTGCATAATACTATGATTCTATGTGCATTTAGAAATCCTGTTTAAGTTATTACGCATCATGTTGCATTAGATATCATGCTATAGGATCGTATCTATTTAACTGAACTTACTCTAAATACAGAACAGTCCCCTGTTCTAAGCAACTGGTAATTAGTCCTTGTACATCTTCAACACCTAGAATTGCATGTTATTAGCTATAAACAACCCAGAGTCATTAAAAAATCTGAATAACTATTGCATGTTATCATACACCTAGGCAAGCCTTAGGTAATTAACTTAGAAAAAAATAAAAACAGAACTGCCTTTGTGCTCATGTTTAACTATCAGCATGCTTAAAACCAGTAGGCAAACCTGATTAAGACTTCCTCCCTGAGTTATGCAATAATCTGTCTTTGTGTTATAACCTAGATACCATGCTTTAGGATTTTAAATTAATATGGACCTTAATTGTGTATGAGACATGCTGCTTATGTGTACTGTGTGTGGAGGAATACTTGAGCCTTTATCTGCTTTCTATGCTTTCCTTTATCTGCAGTCCTACTTGTTTTGTTATCTGTCTCCCTAGAATTTTACCTTTAAAACCTGAGGGTCTGCTTAGCACCTCCCTTTAGGATAGGAGTCCTAATTTCCTCCGGACTGATAGGAAGGGACGGGTAACAGCATGCAATATAGGTCAAGACCAACACTCATTTTTTTAATAACCTTACGGGGTGGGAAGCGTAAAATATGGATATGATGACCGGTGCGCTAATACCACGTGTAGCCCCGCTTCGAGGAGTTATTACTGGGTATTGCATTGATGTGATCAATATTTTTATAAACCTAGGACACCTTTTATATGCCTAGCTCGCAATCCTTTTCGAAAACTGATCTTCTTTACTATTTTCTAAACATCTGCATGCTTAAGATTTAAATCCCCTCTTATTTGAGCCTTTACTTTTTATTTGCTAATTGTACAAATTCACGAAACCATTTGGCCGGGAACCACACTTGTGGATCCTGAGGGGTGCCTAACACCTTCCCCTTAGGATAATTTCAAGCCCTTACCCAAATCTTTGGTTAGTAACGTAGTTGTAATTGAACCCCTTCGGTTCCCTAATGCACTGTTAAAATTGTTAGGTGGCGACTCTTCAAAATATGCAAACCCCTTTCCCAAAAGGAAAGAGTTGTCCCAACCAATGTCATAAACCCGATCTCCGCGAGGAATAAAGGGGGCGCGAAAGCATGGCGACTCTGCTGGGGATATCCAGGCTTTTACCATTTCAAATTGTTTCGTGAATTTTTGCCTTTGTTTTAAATACTTGCACACTTTCCTATTTCCTTGGTATGCAATTAATTATTCACTTCAGGTATTTACTTTTCTTCATAAATGAAACTGACATGTCTCTTTGTTTTCTTTTGTAACTGCTTTAAATCATTACTACCATTTTTACCGCTTTCTTTAACGTGCTAATACGTGACGACTTGTTTTAATACTTATTATTGCATAATCATGCTCAGGATTCATACTCAACTCGTGCCAAACGAAATACTATAACAACGCTTGATGAGTGGTTGTGCTCTTCCTATATTATTACCCACTAAATTCGGAAAGGCTTATTTTTGGTAAAACTAGTCGATAAGCGGTGCAGTCGACGGTTCCGTGCCTTTCCCCCTTGAGTTGTCCGCTAAAGGGTACCGGTCTAAAACCCCATAGGAACCTTACTCTGTTGCACTGTTTCATGCATTATGGTCAAACCTAGTCGAGCTAAAGTGTCGTCCTCACGTTTGATTTTAAGATAGACTTATCCAAAAGTCCACCGGGTTTCCCTAAACCCAAACAGACGCCCTCACGTTCTGTGCATTTATTTTGAGAACTAAATGCTTCCTGCTAATTATTGACGTTAAATAGTCGAGTCTGGTGGGGGTAATGACCTAACCTTATTTTCTTTGCAGAAAAAATGAGGCACAAAGTCCCCAGATTCGGCATGGTCTCCAACATCCACCCGAAACTGTTGAATTGGTGGGAGGATCTGCATTCTAGCGACAAATCTATCGTCAGGAAACACTTGGGTAACCTACCATCTCTCCTGGAAATCTAGCCTAACAAAATGATAATAGAGGCTGCTACCCCGTGAAAGGTCCGTGTTCCGCTTTGGGATCATCAAAATGACGCCTTTGATAGAAGAGATAGGAGGGCTGGCTAACCTAGTATGGGATACTCCAGGGTTGTTGATGCCTGAGAACCGCACGGGCAAAAGTTTCCTCAAAATGATGGGTCCGAAAAAGGACACGGAGTTGGTATGTTTTGAGGATTCGTACATTCCTTTAGATTACTTGTACAAAAGGTATGGTTACAGCAAATCATACTGTACCTACCATGACGAGTTTGCTATCACCCCTCTAGGACACGTCCATCACCGAGTGTTCGTGTTTATGGTTTGCTTTTTTGGTTTGATCGTGTTCCCGATAAAGAAGGAAAGGATCCATACCAGGCTAGCCATGGTAACTAAGACCATAATGGAAGGGGTAAATGGGAAAGACTTAGCATTGTGCCCATGATCGTTGCAGACATATATCGGGCCTTAGAAAGGTGTCAACAAGGAGCAAAGCATTTCGAAGGTTGCAATCTATTACTTCAACTCTGGCTCATGGAACATCTCCAAAGAGGCGAATACCGACAGGACATTCACCACAGAATGTGGGATGACCACATCGCTTTCCATTACCCAATGCGAATGAATTATATCACTGACATGTTCGCTCAGCCTGAAAATGCCAAGGCATGGGTCGAGCTTTTTGATAACTTGACTGAAGAGTAGGTTCAATGGATGTTTGAATGGTTTGCGATGGATGAGTTCATCATTCGATACAGAGACGCATCATTTTTTATACTGATTAGTCTAAGGGGGCATACCGTCAAGTCCCTCTTCGAGTTATGAGGCAAGCATGAAGGAAGCAATTCATCCCTAGGGTCGAGAAGATGAGCCATCTTCGAGCTGACTTTCAAAATAATGACAGTCCTCATAAGTTCCAAGCTCAGCATCTGTGGCACTACAAGATTATACTTGAGAAAGACACCATCGAGCCAGACATGTATCATGCCGGTTGTACCCCTTTCTATCTTGGTTGTTTAAAAGAGGATCTGGGTGGTCAGAGCAAGCCGGGGTACGTCCGAGGTCATAGGGTTATAGATGAAAGGGTCGAGGAACAAGTAAAATACAACCAACTGCGCAAAAGGATCCGGGAAAATGAGGATGACCACCACAAGATACATGAGTCCAACAAAAAACTGATCGAGGAATGGAAGGACATGGCTATCAACGTCAACAAGAGGCTGGGGTACTTGGAACGAGGTATAGTCGAGCTGGAAGAGAAATTCATCAAAAGAGTTGAAGATTGTCAAAAGGCTGAGGGAGCTGCGGGGGGATACCTAGCCAGAACTTACCTGTTGCTGGGACTTCGCGAGCTGGGAAAACTGTACAAGGAAAGCAAGAATGCCGAGTCTGGGGAAGGTCCTTCTGGGACAAAGTAGATAGGAGTGTCTTTATTTCTATCAATGTAATAAGGCCAATGGCCGTTAGTGACTTTTATTTTCAGCTATCATTATGGTATTTGTCTAATTTTCTTATCAATAAAATGAGGCATTTAGCATTTTAAGTTCTCCAAATCAATTTGTCGCTAGGCCTACCTCGGGCACAAAGAGGTTCCCAACTTAGGACGCGCTTTACATTTCTCCATTATGTGTTTAAATATCACAAAATTTCTTTTCATAATCCTCACTGGCTTGGTTACCTTTTGTTTTTATTTTTCTTACTCCCCTCCCCAAAGGTTAGTTCGTGCATTTTAGCATCATCAGCCTATCGCACCAGATCCAAGGGCCCTCAACCTACTCCTCCTCCTAGTGCTTCTAAGGGCAAAGACAAAGGCAAAAGTAAGATGGAAGAGTCCAGCGGCACCAGAAAGGAAAATATGATTGAACGTGTAGAGGCCACTGATGGTCGAGGTATTCAGGTCCTGCATGAGAACATGTCACCACTTGAACAGAAATTGCTGAAGTTTCAGGAAGAACTCGATCAAGTCCAGAATCTGGCCAACTTGTCATTTTCCCTCAACGTTCCCGACGTCAACCTTCCGAATGCTCAAAACCCTACACCTCCACAAAATATCCCAAGACAGAAAAATCATCCCGCACCTCACCATCATGCCACTCCCACAAAGAACCACACATTCCCAACTCAGTGCAATGTTTGCCATACCTCAAATAACACTCCATTACTCATCCCAGAACCTCAAAACCCTACAAAGGACCATTTCCACACCTATACCAATCCCATCTATGTGGAAACCGTGACCCACTCCACTCCGCCTATCCCGTAGGCATCCGAGTCTGACGAAAAGGATTTACTTATCAGGAACCTGGCCGAGGAGCTTAGGAAACTGACTAGCCGAGTCCAGGGTATTTAAGGAACCAAGGGAATTGAAGGGTTGAATTATGAAGATCTTTGTATCCAACCTGATGTCGAACTGCCCGAGGGGTACAAAGCTCCAAAGTTCGAAATGTTTGATGGTACTGGTGATCTAAGAGTCCATCTGAGGACCTATTGTGACAAATTGGTTGGCGTGGGAAAGGATGAAAGAATCCGCATGAAGCTATTCATGAGGAGTTTGAAGGGAGACGCACTGTCTTGGTACATCAGTCAAGACCCCAAGAAATGGTCAAACTGTGTAAGCATGGCGTCTGATTTTATGAACAGGTTTAGATTCAACACAGAGAATGCACCAAATGTGTTCATCATTCAAAATTTGAAGAAGAAACCCACAGAAACCTTTCACGAGTATGCTACTCGCTGGAGGTCCGAAGCCGTTAAAGTCAGACTTGCTCTAGAAGAAGAGCAGATGAACAAGTTCTTTGTCCAGGCTCAGGAGTCGCAGTATTATGAACGGTGAATGATGTTTGAAGGCCACAAGTTCTCTGACATCATCAAATTGGGTGAGCGGATTGAAGAATTTATTAAAAGCAGTATGGTTACAAATTTTGAAGCCTTGCAAGCCACTAACAAGGCTTTACAGTCCGATGGTGTGTCTAAGAAGAGAGATGTGGGAGCCGTAATGATTGCACAAAGATCCAAGTCCCCATTCAAATACCAAACTTATCAAACACCTCTACTCCCATACCAGCCAACCCCGAATTACCAAGCACCATCACCGAACTACCAAGCTCCACCACCTTCCTACCAAGCTCCACCGCCCTATATCAACCTGCTTCGCCCAGATATTCACAACCCGCTCCTTTCTACCACACTTATAATTCCCAACCATCCCCATTACCAATCACCCCCTGCACGCCAAAACTTCCCTAGACCTCGTCCAAATTTTGATCGCCGCCCTCCAAAGCAATACACCGCCATAGCCGAGCCCATTGACCAGCTGTATGAGAAGCTCAAAGCTGCTGGTTATGTCACACCTATCCCTGTTGCCACCCTTGAGAACCCTTCTCAGTGGGTCAACCCAAACAAATCCTGTGAATACCATTCCGGCATGAAAGGACACACCATCGAAGAATGCCGCTCTCTGAAGGACAAAATATAGGCTCTCATTGACAACAAGATTATTGTGGCAAAAGACCCCGCTCCAAACGTCCGTGACAATCCTCTGCAAGACCATAAGGGTAGAGGTACCCATGTGATTGAAATAGAAGATGATTGGGATCCCGAGGGGTCAATCGGGTTGATCGCAGAAGGCGATGACCCAAAGAACCCGCAGTCACTCTCAAACCGATCATAGTCCAGATTCAACCATTTGAGGACGCTGAGGTGAATATGTCTATACCATTTGATTTTGAAGCAGGTCCACCTGCAAAGTCACCCGTGCCGATTGAAGTTGAGTTTGTATCTCAAGCAAATGCAACGACACAATTCGAGGTCGCAGTCTTGCCACCCCGAACACGCATTCTGTTTGAAGTAAGGATGGCCGCACTAATTCCGTTGGCAATGTCAACCACACCACCCTTCTATTCAAACGCTATCCCTAGGGACTACACAGCCGAAATGAGAAGGAAAGGAAAGGTCAGGTCTGAGGAAGCAGTCGCAGCACAGGGTATGACGAGGACTGATAGGGTCTACACCCCTGAGCATCTGGCCGAGTCAAGCAAGCAGGCTGCCAACCGGCCTCCCCTTATCGAAACAGGCCCCAATGACCTTTGGAGAAAGTTACAGGCTAAGGAGTATTCAGTCATCGACCAACTGAACAAGACACCGACACAGATATCCATCCTCTCTCTGCTGCAGAATTTCGAAACACACACAAATGCTTTGTTGAAAGTGTTGAGTGAAGCATATGTGCCAAACAACATAACTAGAGGGGAAATGGCCAACATGGTAGGCCAGATACTGGAGAGTCATAAAATCACTTTTCATGAGGACGAGCTACCACCTGAAGGATTGAGGCACAACAAAGCGCTGCATATAACCGTGCAATGCGAAGATCATTTCATCACAAGAATCTTGATCGATGGAGGTTCCAGTCTTAACATATGTCCGTTGATAACACTCAAAAAATTGGGTAAAGGGCTACATGAGATAAAGGATGCAGGGATCAATGTGAAAGCCTTCGACGGTTCTCAGAGGTCTACCATGAGGGAGATCAGCCTATGTCTGCAGATAGGATCGACTTGGTTAGAAGGAAAAGTGGTGGGACAGCAAGATTGAGAGCATCCTGAACTGGAGGGGATATGAAATAGGAAAAGGGCTCGGTAAGAACCTCCAAGGGATGACGAAGCCCATAAATATCAAGGAGCATGGCACCACTTTCGGTCTTGGGTATGAGTACACTTGGCAAGAATTCAATGACTGGTCGCCACCTTGGCGCGGTCCCTATTACCCTTTGGAGCAGTCGATACCTCATCTTGAGCAGACTTTCAAGTAGGCCGACATGGATTGCTGTGTTGTTCTCGAGGAGGAGGGGTAGGAAGGCCCTTCCATAAAGACTGTCATCAAGGGGACATATCTCAAGAACTGGCCTATCAAGACGACCAAAGCCTGACGAGTCTCGGGGTAGCAAGGCTAAAACAAGCATTATTTACTAGTTTATTTACTAAATGATTTTTCTTTTCCTGTATTTTTCAATTTCTGCAATAAAGATCTTCAGTGTTCAAAACAGTTATTCAATCCATCAAAGCATCTTCTAAATTTCTCTTACGAATCCGATATTTATTGCTATTGTCTTCTCTCATTGCTTTATTTATACAACATTACTATTACTTGTCTTGATGAACCAATGACGGTGACATGCAATGAGACAACGCAACAAACAGACATTGATTTAGATGAAGACAACATACCTGACGAGATTGTCAAAGAAGTTGAGAACTTTGAGAACAGACCTAAGTCCAGCCTGGATGAAACTGAAGTTATCAACCTGGGAGATTTAGAAAACGGCAAGGAGACTCGCATCACCATTCATTTATCACCATCAAAAAAGAAAGAATACACAGAGTTTCTAAAAGAGTATGAGGACGTATTTGCATGGTCGTATGATGACATGACTGGTCTAAGTACGTCTATTGTGGCTCACAATCTGCCAACCAATCCAATGTGTCCACCGGTGAAACAGAAGCTCAGAAAGTTCAAACCCGACATGAGTTTGAAGATCAAAGAAGAAGTTACCAAGCATATCAACGTCAAAGTTCTCCGAGTAGTGGAGTACCCGACATGGTTAGCCAACATTGTACCTGTGCCAAAGAAGGACGGGAAGGTCAGAGTCAGTGTTGACTACCGGGATCTCAACCGGGCCAGTCCGAAAGACGACTTCCCCTTGCCAAATATACACATTCTAATTGGCAATAGCGCCAAGCATGAATTGCAGTCCTTCGTGGATTGCTTCGCTGGTGATCACCATATTTGGATGGATGAGGAAGATGCTGAGCAAATGGAGTTCATTACGCCGTGGGGAGTGTATTGTTACAAGATGATGCCATTCGGCCTAAAGAATGCAGGGGCCACCTACATGAGGGCCATGACCACCATATTCCATGACATGATTCACAAGGAGATCGAGGTGTACGTGGATGATGTCATTATCAAATCAAAGAAAAATGCTTATCACATGGAGAATTTGGGGAAGTTCTTCAATAGATTGCGAAAATACAATCTGAAACTAAACCCCGCGAAGTGTGCATTTAGGGTTCCTGCTGGGAAGTTGTTGGGATTTATTGTAAGCCGCTGGGGAATAGAATTGGATCCGTCGAAAGTCAAAGCCATTCAAGAACTACCACCACCGAGGAATAAGAAAGATGTGATGAGTTTCTTGGGGAGGCTTAATTACATCAGCCAGTTTATAACACATTCTACAGTCATCTGTGAACCAATATTTAAGATGCTAAAGAAGGACGCTGCGGCCAAGTGGACCGATGATTGTCAAAAGGATTTCGACAGAATCAAGGAATATTTGTCAACTCCGCCAGTCCTAGTACCGTCCGATCCAGGCAGACCTCTATTACTCTATCTTGCCGTGTTAGATGGAGCTTTCGACTGCGTTCTGGGGCAGCACGATGAAACGGGAAGGAAGGAACAAGATATTTATTACCTCAGCAAGAAGTTCACTCCATATGAGGCCCGATATTCTCTATTAGAGTGTACATGTTGTGCTCTAACTTGGATCTCCCAAAAGCTGAGGCATTACTTTTGTGCCTACACAACATATCTCATATCATGGATGGATCCATTCAAGTACATCTTTCAGAAGCCCATGCCCACTGGCAAGCTAGCCAAGTGGCAAATCCTGCTGAGTGAATTCGACATTGTTTACATGAATGAGAAGGCAGTTCAAGGACAAGCTCTAGCAGACCATCTTGCTGAGAATCTCGTAGACGGAGGATACAAACCCCTGAAAACATATTTTCCTGATGAAGAGGTATCATTCATAGGAGAAGATATTGCAAAATCCTATGATGGTTGGAGGATGTTCTTTGATGGAGCAACAAACTTTAAGGGAGTCCATATTGGAGCAGTCCTAGTATCAGAGACCGGTCAACATTATCCGATATCCGCCAAACTCAGGTTCCCTTGCACCAACAATATGGCCGAATATGAAGCCTGCATCTTAGGGCTCAATATGGCCATTGACATGAACGTACAGGAACTGTTAGTGATTGGTGATTCAGAATTATTGGAACATCAGGTACAAGGAGAATGGGAAACAAATAATTCCAAGATACTAACGTATCTGCACCTCGTACAGGAATTAAGAAAGAGGTTCACAAAGATAGAGTTCCGGCATATCCACAGAATCCAGAATGAGTTTGCCGGCGCATTAGCTACTTTTTCCTCAATGATCCATCATCCGGACAAGAATTTCATTGATCCTATTCCTATAAATATCCATAATCAGCCAGCTAACTGTGACCATATCGAAGAAGAAGCAGACGGAAATCCTTGGTTTCATGACACCGATGAGTACTTGGCAAAAGGAGAATACCCTGAGCTTGCAAATTCCACTCAGAAACGTACACTTCAGAGATTGTCCAACAATTTCTTCCACAGCGGAGGAATCCTATATAGGAGGACTCCCAATTTGGGGTTATTAAGGTGTGTTGACGCAAAATAAGCATCAAAACAGCTAAAAGAAATTCATGTTGGGACCTGTGGCCTATATATGAACGGTTTTGTTCTAGAAAAGAAGATACTCCGAGCTGGTTACTTTTGGATGTCTATGGAAACGGACAACATCCAGTATGTTCAGAAGTGCCACAGCTGCCAGATACATGGGGATATTATAAAGGTGTCTCCAAGTGAGCTCAATGCGACAAGCTCACCATGGTCGTTCGCTGCTTGGGGTATGGACATTATTGGACCAATTGAGCATGTGGCCTCCAATGGACACAGGTTCATTCTGGTCGCCATTGACTACTTCACTAAATGGGTCAAAGCAGCCTCCTACAAAGCAGTTACTAAGAAAGTCGTGGTCGACTTTTTTCGCGACCGCATTGTTTGTCGGTTCGGAGTTCCAGAGTCAATAATCATCGACAATGGTTCTAATCTCAATAGTGAATTGGTGAAAGCTATGAGTGAAACTTTCAAGATCAAACACAAGAATTCCACAGCATACAAACCTCAGACGAATGTACCCGTAGAGGCCGCTAACAAAAACATCAAGAAGATACTAAGGAAGATGATAGAAAGGCACAAGCAGTGGCATGAAAAAATATCATTCGCCTTATTGGGACACCACACCACTGTCCGCACATCAACAGGGGCAACTCCCTATATGCTAGTTTATGGTACAGAGGCTGTAATTCCTGCCGAAGTGGAGATTCCATCTCTAAGAATTATACAGGAAGCTGAGCTCAGCGATGCAGAGTGGGTAAGGAGCTGTTATGAGAAACTAGCCCTTATAGACGGGAAGAGAATGAGTGCAGTATGTCATGGTCAACTATATCAGCACAGAATGGCCAGGGCCTTCAACAAGAAAGTCAAGCCGAGACGATTCACACCAGTGCAACTGCTGTTAAAGAAAATCTTTCCACATCAAGATGAAGCCAATGGGAAGTTCTCTCCTAACTGGCAAGGTCTGTACATGGTTCATAGAGTGCTGACAGGAGGAGCACTCATACTTGTATAAATGGACGGAGAAGTTTGGCTGAAACCGATCAATTCAGTTGCAATCAAGCGCTACTATGTGTAATCTTTATGCTTTCCCAGTGATGTAATTTGAACTACGCCTGATCTGATTCCCGTTTAAGAGGGGATACATAGGCAGCCTTATGGGTTCGGTCAAAATTCAATAAAAATCTATATTTCCCTGCAATTGGAAACTGGGGCAGAATTTTGAGGAGGGCTCTCAAAATTCTGAAGCGAGTAGCAGTCCACAACCATTCACCCAGCCAACTGGGGCAGAATTTTGAGGAGGACCCTCAAAATTCCGTAGCAGAAGAGGTTGCAATGTCTCAAGCCGTGTCATGTCGTCGGTTCATCTAAAAACTATTTTAGATTATATATTACAAAATCATGCATGTTTATTTTTCTGAAGCATCTTGTTTAGCGAACGCTACCCTAATGACACAGACAGTATCATCATGATCAAAAAAACAAGCCAAGCAGAGCTAGCGGGAATGCGTACTAACCTTTCCCTTTTACAAAACTCACGATCTTTCTTTGGATGCATGCACAAAATTTCAAAAGCCACAAAACATATTATCCGCTCAAAGGACAGACATCGTTCCTCAAACTCGTCATGCCAACATTTATTATCAGCACAAATAATGCTTCAGTATCACAATGCTACCGCAATTTAACACCAGCTAAGAATTTCTGTTATCCTTCCTTAAATCTTGCATAAGGCTACCTTTCAGCCTTCCGAGGCTAAACACTGCCTCCATCTGCATTCGCATATTGCATAAGGCTACCTTTCTGCCTTCCGAGACTAAACGTTGTCTCCATCTGCATTCGCATATTGCATAAGGCTACCTTTCTGCCTTCCGAGACTAAACGATGTCTCCATCTGCATTCACATATTACATAGGGCTGCCTTTCTGCCTTACGAGACTAAACGTTGTCTCCATCTGCATTCGCATATTGCATAAGGCTACCTTTCTGCCTTCCGAGACTAAACGTTGTCTCCATCTGCATTCGCATATTGCATAAGGCTACCTTTTTGCCTTCCGAGACTAAACACTGTCTCCATCTGCATTCTCATATTGCATAACGCTACCTTTCTGCCTTCCGAGACTAAACATTGTCTCCATCGGCATTCACATATTGCATAAGTCTACCTTTCTGCCTTCCGAGACTAAACTCTCTCCATCTGCATTCGCATATTGCATAAGGCTACCTTTCTGCCTTCCGAGACTAAACGTTGTCTCCATCTGCATTCGCATATTGCATAAGGCTACCTTTCTGCCTTCCGAGACTAAACGATGTCTCCATCTGCATTTGCATATTGCATAAGGCTACCATTCAGCCTTCCGAGGTTAAACGCTACCTCCATTTACTTCTCAAAAGCAACCAATGCCTCTAGCATTATTTACTGTGCTTTCCTTTTGGGCTAAGCTCTGCCCCTTTAATTTGCAAGACTAAGATCTGCCTTGTCATCATCATACTATTGCATCTTCTTTGGCTGAAATATCGCCAACTTATCCAAAGGTGTCATCGTTCGGAAGCACCATCTTCATGGCCCGATAACACCATGTCATGGCCTGAGGATCTCTTTTATCAGTTTGCATATCATTATTCAAAGGCATCATGGTTCGGAGGCACCATCTTCATGGCCCGAGAACATCATTTCATGGCATGCGAATCCTGCATCAAGAAATTCATGGCCCAGGACATCATGGTCTAAAGAAGTCATCCTTAACCGTCCAAAGACAACATTCATAGTCCAACGAGAATTTGCACTATGTTTAAATTACGCACGATATCCTTGTATTACCCATTTGCAAGTAACCCGGCAAGCAGTAGTTGTCCCGGCAGGAGTGATCCCGCTCCAGTTCTCTTAATTACCCCGTAGGCCGTTCATTCAATCAGTCCTATATGTTGCGTTCGTCCTTATAAAACTTCATCGGTATACTTCGTCGGTGGCTCCTAAACTACATACGCCCTGATTCCTGTAGAACCAGGGATATGTAGGCAGCTCAGAAACCAGGGTACGACCTAAACCTCTTCAAACCGCTTCGCTCGGTCAAAATTGGCCATCATGTCTTTACCCGACAACTCTTCCATCCTTCCCGGGTAAAGAGGGGCAGCTGTTGATACCCAATTTTTCCTCAAACTATTTTTTAAAGTTTCATATATACCTTCGAAATTACTTTTTATAATAATTGGTATTTTTCCATAATTTTCTCATATTTTTATAAATTTATTTCTAATTTATCCAGTATTTTTTCCTCTAATAATTAATTGTAAATTGCATTACAAATGATGTCAAAGACATCTCTTGAATTAATACATTATTTTTGGCCTTGTTAAGTTCAAATTATTTCATAATCGGTTAAATTGGCACCTTTTGGCTATAATTCTAGTGATTTTGCAATTATAGCCTAACCATATATTTTTATGCTATTTCTATCCAATAATTGGTCATTTATATTTTTAAATACTGATTAACCATCTTTATTTTATTTATTAATCACCAATTTCATTCTTCTGATTATTAGTTATTTTAATTAATTTTAATTGAGCATTTAGCATTTCAATTGAGTATTTAACAGCTACCCACATTTTATTTAAATTCTAGCCCCCAATTAAACCCAAACCCACCCAATTAAACTAGCCCATACTCCCAAGCCCAATACCATATCCTACCCGGACCAACCCCAAACCAATCTGAGCCGTTGATCAAATTAGATCAACGACCCAGGTTTTTATTACCTTAATTAACCTAAACTAACCCCCCTGACCCCTCTCATTATCACCGGTACCTCATCTCTCTAACTCTCTCTCTCTCTCTCTCTCTCTCTCTCTCTCTCTCTCTTTCTCTAGTCTCTTCTAGAGACTTGCAGTCTCTTCTTCTCCGACGAAGATGACTCGTCTTCTCCGGCTACCTCTCTTGCCAGAAACCATGAGTCCTCACTCCTCTTAGCTTCATGGCTCCCTCCTACACCTGGTATCACTGTCCGAAGGTCCTTAGGAGATCCTGAAGCGGTTCACCTCACCCCATGACTGTTCATGCCTTCTCAAGCCACCCTTGGCCTGTCTGAGTAAGATCTTCCCATCTCCGGCCAAAACATATGGTTTCTGTGCCGATTTTCTCTCTTTTTGGGTTATCTCACTAAAACCCTGACTGTTGGCTCTCTAATTCTTAGATCTATGACATATCTGAATGTATTCTGAGTTATATTTGCTATTTTCCTTAAAGATTCCTAGTTTTCTTTAAAAATGACTCTTAATCTTCAAACTAGGGTTTCTTAACACCTTTCTGAAAAAGAGGAATGATTTTCTTTCTGATTTTAAGTATTATTCTATAATTTCTACTATGTTTGCACGATTTATTTGTGTTTTTCCTTCATCTGGCTTACTATGTTGGAAACCCTAAGTGGCTTTGCCTTAATCATAGGATTCTGAGTCCGCTTTGATGATTTTGTTCGTTTAATCTGTATGTGTACATGTTCCCCATGAATGTTCTGATCTTTTCTGTGACTTTACCATATTTTGTTCATTAGGGTTTTCGATCTTTGTGTCCTCTACTCGTATCATGTTTACTCCATTATTTTCTTTAATCATTTTACTATGTTCTAACTTAAATCCCTGATTTATCTGATTATCTTACCCTACTTTGCCTATTCTTGCTTATACTATGTTTTCTCCGTTCAGTTGCAATACTTTCCTTTGGTTAATAATGCCTTCTGGCGGAATCCCAGATTCCCTGTGATTGGTATCGTCTATTCTCGATTGATTTCAATCTTTAAAATATTCTCTTGCCTTATTGTTGGTTAGTTATGCTGTCAACTGATTCTCAACATTTGTTTCCTTAAATAGGACTCTATGAACCTAGCCTAATTACCAGCTCTATACTTACACTATTTTGAAGTATTTCCTTATTTGTTATGTTCCAATCATATGTTGATTTGCTTCCTTATTGGTCACATGTTCTTACCATTTGAAAGTTAACCCCTTAATTAGAGGAAGTACTTAAACTGATTGATTCTGATTCCTTTAATTGCTGCATGACTTTGATCTGCACCTTATTTAATACTATTTTAAAAGCTATATATACCCCGACTTCTTATTTTTTTGAAAAAAACACGAACTGATTTGTTCAACTCTCTCTCTCACACAATTAAAAAAAACTCTTTGCTCTATCTCTCTTCTGTGCTAATTACTACTATCCTAAGTTAGCCGGCTGCAAGCCAAGGCTAACTATTGTGCATCTCCTACTTCCTGTTTGTGTTACTGCTTTCTTCACTTTACTATTATGTTCTTATTCAGATTTAAGTTCTTAAACAAACATGTTTCTATTACTGTTGTAATTTAGTGTGTTTCTAATTTGCTCTTACTTATTATTCAACATGTATCTAGGATCCTGAACTCCATTCACATGTTAAGTTAGGGTTTACTTGTCAATGACCAGTATGTTTCTGTATACTTAACACCAGTGAATCCCCTTGCCTATGATTGGTATATTAGTGATCATAGTCTTAGTTGTTTGGTGTTGATATGTTAATCCAGTACTTTACTGTACCCCTGATCCTCTGAACCCTTAGGATGTTTTTGATTGCATGCCTATATGTGTTTCTTCCTGCCACATGTTTGCCCTTACATGCTTTGTATTTGTCCCTAAAATCCCATTACCCGTGTGATTACGCTCAACTATGTCTAATAAAAGACTAAGCGGGAGTTGCAAATATAATCTGGGGTATTATACCCAGAGTCGATCCCACAGGGAGTTAACGTATCAAGCAAGCTGTCAGAATACTAAACTTTCACTTGGTGTTGTTTAAACTACTACAACTGAATGAAAATATTAAAACTAAAGATTGATGGGAATAAGGTGTAGNCTCGGTTATGACTTTCGTCTATACTCCGGGAGTGATGTTGTTCAAACAACTACCTAAATATGCACTCTCTCTCAAGTAGATACATAATAAATAGAAACAGCTAATTGAGGGCCCTTCAATCAACTACAACAAGAACGTAGTTGAACAAATAGAGATTAATCAACAAATCAAAACTATATTAATATCACAATAAGTTTATCCTCCAATGGCTTCCACCAAAATCCTAGATTAAGAAAATTAGCTACTCATATTCATAAGAATCAATTCTAAAATAACTTGCATAACTGAAGTACAAAATAATAAATAAGAGCTATAAAAATCAATGTTTGCTTCACTGAGTAGTAATCCACAGGTCTTTCTTCACTTCAATTGCTTCCTTCATTCCAAGTTGTGTTTTAGGGTCTATTTATATGTTTGGGATAAACCCTAAACATGTAGGAGACTTCTATTCCAACCGGGAAACACTTAAAACTCTTTAAAACTCAGAATTGACCGGACCTCGGGACCCAGGCGTTTGGGCTCAAACTCCCCCATAAAGCCAGGGCAGACATGGCGTTAGGGGCCAAATGCCCCACTAACGCCAGGGTCAGCCTGGCTTTAGGGGCCAAATGCCCGGATAACGCCCGGGTGTTTCCTTTTCGACTCTTTAGCGTATTTTTTGACGTATTTGCCTCCATTTAGCTTGGATTCCATCTCCAATTCACCTACATATGAAATAAACTCCATTATACACATAAAAGTGTATTTTTATCATTAACTCATATAAAATGTAAGGTATATAATTTGTTAAATAATGAATTCTAGCCACACATCACCCTGCTTGTAACTGTTGGACTATCCCTGTCCTTTGTGCAATGTTGAACTTCTATTCCAATCAAGTTTCCCTCTTCAAAACTGTTTTCTTACTTACCCTTTCTCAAAACTGTTTTCTTACTTAAACCTTTTAAAAATAAAAAGCACCCTCACATATACTCTTAGAAGTCTAGGTTCTGCCCCTTCTGTGTGAGCATTGCCTTTGGATCCTTGAGCTCCCTCTCAACTTTGACACACAGAGGCTGATCATTCCACACTGTACTTACTCTATTTTGGCTTTGAAATCTGGGTGTGAGCACTGCCCGGGAGTCCTTGAGGTCCTTAGGGAACTCTGACACACCTGGATTATGAGAAGGTTGTGAAATAATACCTGGCGTTGAGGACCTGGAGACTTGAGCCTATTGTGTAGGCTCCCTCTAGTTAACTTCTTATTTACCTTCTATTTCAGTTGTGTAATTCGTATTCAATGGCCTGTAATAATTAATTGTAAACAACTCTGGGGTCGGATAGTCAAAAATGGGTGGGTGATATGCATGTTGTAGTATAATTAAGGGTAGAGACCATGTTTGTAGGTTTATTTTCTCACTATGCGCAATAGCATCCATGTTTAGGTACACCATGCCATGCATTAGATATCATGCTACTTAGGATCTATGTGTATTCAACATCTCATCTACGCTTAGAAATCCTGCCTATAGGATAAATAATAAAATAAGTTGCTATTACGTGATTCTGCCCATATTCTGAAACTTCACTAGAAGTACTGTCCTAGGATAAACAAACTGCAATCATGTCTCATCATGCTATACACATAGAGATCCTTTTCTAGGTAAACAACCATTAAAAATCTGTCACCTGTGTTATTCCTAAAGTTGTGCATAATGCTATGATTCTATATGCATTTAGAAATCCTGTTTAAGTTATTACGCATCATGCTGCATTAGATATCGTGCTATAGGATCGTATCTATTTAACTGCACTTAGTCTAATACAGAACAGTCCATGTTCTAAGCAACTGGTAATTAGTCCTTGTACATCTTCAACACCTAGAATTGCATGTTATTAGCTATAAACAACCTAGAGTCATTAACAAATTTGAATAACTATTGCATGTTATCCTACACCTAGGCAAGCCTTAGGTAATTAACTTAGAAAAAAATAAAAATAGAACTGTCTTTGTGATCATGTTTAACTGTCAGCATGCTTAAAACCAGTAGGCAAGCCGGATTAAGACTTCCTCTCTGAGTTATGCAATAATCTGTCTTTGTGTTATCACCTAGATAACATGCTTTAGGATTCTGAATTAATATAGACCTTAATTATGTATGAGACATGCTGCTTATGTGTACTGTGTGTGGAGGAATACTTGAGACTTTATCTACTTTCTATGCTTTCCTTTATCTGCAGTCCTACTTGTTTTGTTATCTGTCGCCCTAGAATTTTAGCTTTAAAACCTGATGGTCTGCCCAGCACCTCCCTTTAGGATAGGAGTCCTAATTTCCTCAGGACTGATAGGAAGGGATGGCTAACAACATGCAATAGAGGTCAAGACCAACACTTATTTTTTTAAATAACCTTACGATGTGGTAAGGGTAGAATATGGATATGATGACTCGTGCGCTAATACCACGTGTAGCCCCTCTTCGAGGAGTGATTACCGGGTATTGCATTGATGTGATCCATATTTTTATAAACCTTGGACACCTTTTATATGCTTAGTTGGCAATCCTTTTCGAAAACTGATCTTCTTTACTGTTTTCTAAACATCTGCATGCTTAAGATTTAAATCCCCTCTTATTTGAGCCTTTACTTGTTATTTGGTAATTGTACAAATTCACGAAACCTTTGGCCGGGAACCACACTTGTGGATCCTGAGGGGTGCCTGACACCTTCCCCTTAGGATAATTTCAAGCCCTTACCTAAATCTCTGGTTAGTAACGTAGTTGTTATTGAACTCCTTCGGTGCCTTAACGCAACGTTAAGATCTTTAGGTGGCGACTTTTCAAAATATGCAAACCCCTTTCCCAAAAGGAAAGAGTTGTCCCAACTAATGTCATAAAACCCGATCTCCGCGAGGAAAAAAGGGGGCGTGACAACCCTGCGGCGAATACAACCCAAGGAAGTGATAGAGAATTCATCATGGTAGATACGATAGGATTTTCTATGACCATATTATTTATAGAGATAGTCAAAGGGTATGTAGGATTTCTTCAGGCACTCCAAATCGTCGTTCTTTTTCAGACCCATCATTTTCATAACCCCCCTAATGGTACGGTTTTCTGGCACCAATAAACCGGGACTGTCCCAAGGCAGTCTAGCGAATCCCCCTATTTCTACCAAGAGAGGGGTCATTTATATGTTTTCAAAGAGAAACACGGATCTTTCTCCATCCCAGAACATTGTGGCAGCTTCAATCAACATATTATTCGGTTGGATGTCCAATAAAGAAGGCAAATTTCTCAGAACTGTTTTCACATGCTTTTTGTCCCTTGATGAAAGATCTTCCCACCAATTTAGCAACAATGGTGGTATGTTACGGACCATGCTGAACCTAGGGACTTCGTGCCTCATTTTTTGCAAAACAAATAAGGTTAGACCCTTTCCCCCTCCAGATTCGACTACTTATACATTACTGATTAGCATATTGGCACTTATTTCTCCAAATTAATGCACAGATCGTGGTTGCGTCCGTTGGGATTATGGAAACCCTGGTGGACATTTGGACAAGGCTTTTCTTAAAGGATTATTATGTGGAAAACATATTAACTCTGGCTAGGTTTGACCATGATGCATGTACAATAAATCAGAATATGGTTTCTATAGAGGTCTAGAATAGTACCCTCAAGCGGACCCTTGAGGGGGAAAGGCACGTAACCGTCGACTGCACCGCTGATCGACTAGTTTTACCGCAAATAAGCCTTTCCGAATTCAAAGGGGTGATATATAGGAAGAGCGCAAATACTCATCAAGCATTGCTATGGTATTGATTACGCACGAGTGGAATATGATGTTGAGCATGATTTATGCAACGAAAAATAGCATGTTGTCACGTATTTGCATGTTAGAAAATGATAAATGCGATATTTAATAATTTAAAAGGCGTTTTAAGAAAGAAAACAAAGAGACAAGTCAGTTTTCATAGTAAAATGTAAATCATAAATGCTTGAAAATAGGCAACTAAATTCACATAAAGTGGGAAAGGGAAAGGGTGCGCACGTATTAACAGAATAAAGCATGCTTAAATACTAATTCAAAAAAAATCAAGTTCGTTATGGTAAGAGCCTAAGTATATCCCTAGCAGAGTCTCCATGTTGTCGCGCCCACTTTTTTCCGCGAAATCGGGTTTCGACATTTTTTGGGGACAACTCCTTTCATTTTGGGATGGGAGTACGGGATTTGAAGAGTCGCGACCTAACGGATTAAGGTGCATTAGGGAACCTAGAGCAGTTAACTCATGAAACTAGTTTTCATCACTAGAGATCGGGTAAGGGCTCGAAATTACCTTGAGGGGAAGGTGTTAGGCACCCCTCGAGGTCCACAATGGTGGGTCTCGACCGAACATAATTAAGAGAATTAGTCTTAAAGGAAAATAAAGAAATTTAGACAACTATTATTTCAAAACATGAATTGAAAGGGGTCCTAAGTTTTTTAGCCTATAGAATCATTTCCATGCGATACTTTGTAAATTTCCTCAAGTTGGGGTGCTACACATAGTATTAGCGCACGGGTCATCATTTCCTTTACTACCCAATTACTATCTTTCGGCTGTTACTTAAGTGTTTTAGTAGCTTCTAACTCATGCCTTATGCGTGCACTACCCGTCCCTTACCTATGGTCCTAGAGGTGTTTAGGACCTCTATTTAAAGTAGTTCTAGATTGACCTATGTTGCTTAAAATGAGAAAAATCTAGGCGACAAATAAAATTCATATAGGACTATCATGTAAGGAGCAAATAAGGGCTCATGTTAACTTCCACAAGTAACAACAAATGCACGCAGTTCAATTTAGCAAATTTCAATAGTTTAGGATCCTACAAGCAGGATATCTAGATGGGCATAAACAGGATGTAAGAAACCAGTTTATTTAAACGAGCATTGGAACCTACTGGCTTGCCTTCTGCTTTGATTAATTATATACCTATAACATGGTTTCTTAGCGAGTTACTGATTTTATCTAATGAAACAGATTTTATCTTTTTAGATGCTAGATGCATACTTCCTAATTTGCATAATTAATTAACTCCTATAGGCATGATATCTAAATTGAAGAAACTGATTTTTATATCTCCTATAGGCATGATATCTAAGTTGAAACTGATTTTTAATCCCTATAGGCATGAATTCTATTAATCATATGTGGGCAGAATTTTAGACAAGTCACCAAGAAAGTTTATTAATTTAGACAAATATGATCCTATACTAATGCACGTTGAGATTGGAAATATTTGTAGATCCTATGAACATGGATTCTAATGCAGAATTAACAAAGACCTATAGGAAGTGTCTCTAATATGCCAAAAATATGAAGATTCAGAGTCACAAATAGTCATAAAAACATCCTATATGAAGGATCTCTAAATGAACAGTAACATGCACATAAGGAACCAACACAATAGACCTATAGGCAGGATTTCTACCCGAGTTTTTTAACAAAGATATATAAAAACTCCCCCAGCTTTTACTAATAACCCCAGACCTATTTATTACAGTGATTATTACAGCCCAATAATGAATAAATTATACAGCAAAATTCATTATACTATAGGGAGCCTTCATAGGTCCAATATTAACCTGGAAACTAGGACACCAAGCAAAGCAAGTCTGAAATATAAAGGTGGTCCATCCACTGCACATAGTATTAGGTTCCTAGTGAGTCAAAGTTCCCAAGGGCCTCAGGGACCCCGGGCAATGCTCACACCATGACCAAACTTAAAGAAGCAGTTCATAAAAAATTGGAAGACCAGCCCCAATGTGTCAGAGTTCGGAGGAGTCTCAAGGACCCTAGGCAGTGCTCACACTGGGGGTGGTAGGAACCTAGATAAATAAGAGTAGAAGTTTGAAAACCAGTACATAGGGGGTAAGGGGGGACAGTTTGGAAAATAGTTTGGTTTTCAGAAGCAAACAGATTCAGATTGCATGGTTGCAAACAAAGTTGTACCAGGAAACAAATAGAATCCATATTCAGCAAATAGTCTAAGCAGATTGGTATTTATTCAAACTCGATACTCATACCAGTATTTAAAGTAATCACAAAAGATCAAGGATACTTGAACTAACGGACATAATTAGTCATATATTACATGCTTTGCAGACCAGGGAACATACAAATGATTATACAGGGTTTCACATTATTGGAGATAACCTAGTTAGCATTATCACTAAGTGAAATCATGTGGGCATATAGCAAATAGAAACATGCTGAGGTTTTGAAATAAACTAACCAAATAAGCACATAGGACATAAATAGGATGACAAGAGTTAAAGCATACCAGTTGAGAAGAAAGCAAACATGAATGTAACATCGATTTGAATCCAGAGAGTCTAGCCTTGGCTTTCAGCCGGCCAGACAGTGCAGCAAATCAGAATAACGGAAAGAGAGAACTTGAGTTTTTTGAGAGAACAGAAAGTTTAAGAGTGTCAGTGAGGAGGTCGTAAAACGTGTGTGTGAGTCTGATTGTCAATGTGTGTTTTTTTTTTTGAAATCAGAACAAAGAGAGGGTTTAAATAACACATGATAGAGTAAGACAAATAAGGTATGAAAATAAATTGTACACAAATAAGGTATGAAGATCAGTTAATCAGTCAATTAAGGATAAGATGAATCAATTAACAAACAAAATCAAGTATCAGTTAATTTAAGAAAAATCTTTCATGGAATAAATCAGCAGACAAGATTAGGGCTAAATAAGGTAAGCAGTAAGTCTAGAAATCAATTATAGGTCGGTCATAATAATCAAAGCCCAAAAATTAGGCCAGTAAGGGAAATAATGAAAGTACCCCTAATTATACATAAGGTAAAAATCTGCTAAGGAAATATCAGTATTATAGGAAAGCACAATTTCAAACCCTAATTAGGCAAGTAAATCAATTAAGCACTTTAATTGACATAACCAAATTAAACGGGAAAAATATTATAACAAACAGTCGAATAATTGAAACCCTAAGGCATATCAAAGACATAGAGATGAAACCCAAGTAAAAATCAATCGAAACACTAAAGAAGAAAATCAGAGTTGAAACATTTAAACGTTTAAACATTTTTGTAGAAACCCCACTAGAAATCAAAACCCTAACTTTTAGGGTAAAATAAAATCGGTTAACAGTAAATAGCAAAAACAGAAAACTTTAAGGAAAAATATCAAACAAACTCAAAATCGCTTCAGATCTAAGGAGATCTAAACGGATTCAACCAGAAATAGCTAGGTTTATGAAAATAAACAGAGGTGAATCAAAATCTGGTTTGAATCAGATATTTGAAACCATAAAAATACGAAAATACTAGTACTCACAGATATCAGAGTGAACATAGATGGATTAATCGAGAAATGAGAGACGTTGAACCAAATCTGGTTCGAATCCCTTGAGATTATCCTCAAGTAACATGAAAATCATATAACCAGTAGAAAGAAGAGGCCGGATACGGCATGAAATTGAAAGAAGACCCCATGTATCGATGGGGATATCAGTGACGACGGACTAGGTTTAGAAGGGGGGAGGAGTGAGAGAGAAGAGAGGAGGGAAGGGGATTGAAGGATGGTGAATTCAGAAAAATGGGGGAAGGGTTAGGAGGTTTGTGTAATTAAAGAAGGAAAGGGTGTCCTGGACTGTTGATCTTCTGAGATCAACGACAAGTATTAGTTCTAGGCTGAGGTGGGTGATGGATATTGGGTTATTGAGTTTGGGTATTGGGTTATGGGTTAGGATAAAGAAGCTGATAGTTATTTGGGATGGGGTCAGAAAATTAATTAAAAAATGGTTATATTTAAATACCCACTCAATTTAACAAAATAATTTATAAAAATAATTAATAAATGATGAAATATGCTATTTGTGTATGAAAATGATTTAAAATAATTACTTAATATTATTAAAATATAAAAAGTCATTTTCGTGTAAAAAAAAAAAAAGTAATTATGCATACATGGGCTATTATTGAAATTATAACCTAAAGATGTAAATGTAATGATGCATATAATAAATAAAGATTAATATAAATATAAAATGATAAAATTAATCAATAAATTATTATAAAATCATCGTGATGCAATTAGTAATTATTTAGATAATAAAATGATGGAACAAAGTAATTTAAAATCCTTTAAAATTACAGAAAATTATGAAAAAATACTAATCAATGCTCATGCATTATTTTGAAAATATATATGCATTTTGAAAATATATATGGGAAAAATTTAGTATCAACAATGTATATTTGCAGCCTCTAATTGATGAGCTTAAACAGTTGTGGTATGATGCAGTTGAAACATATGATATACCAACTAAGAAAAATTTCAACTTGCATGCTAATTTAATGTAGACCATTAATAATTTTTTTGCGTATGGAATGTTGTCTGGGTGGATGACTGTTGGAAAGATAGCATGTCCTTACTTCATAAAAAATGGTAAAGTGTTCATTTTAAGACATGGACAAAAGCAGTCATGGTTTGATTTTCATTGTAAGTTCTTGCTAGTTGATCATGAGTTCAGAAGGATGAAGAACACATTTAAAAAGAATACAGTTGAATATGATTTTCCACCTCCAATTTTTTCCGGTAAGGTAATTTGGAAGTGGGTTCAGAACATCATTATAGTTACCGAGACCCCACCTTCTAGATTTCCTGGATATGATGTTACTCATAACTAGACAAAACATAGCATATTTTGGGAGTTGCCATATTGGAAGGATAATATTCTCCGACACAATCTTGACATCGTGCATATTGAGAAGAACTATTTTGACAATTTGTTCAACACAGTGACGGATGATAAGAATAAGACAAAAGATAACCCGAAGGCTAGCTGGACTTACAAGAATATTGCAGGCGACCTGAATTACATTTGCAGTCTGGCAGCAATAGTAATGTGTTCAAGCCCAAGGCCAGCTACACATTCACTCTGGAACAAAGACGAAAAATTTGTGAGTGGGTTGCAAACCTAAAGATACCCGAGGGTTATGCTTCGAACCGGGGAAGACGTGCTGATATGATTGAAGGAAAGGTGACTCAAATGAAAAGTATCTTAATCCCTATTGTATTCTGTGATTTGCCTGAAAATATCTGAAAACACATCACAGAGATAAGTTTGTTCTTCAAAGTCTTATGTTCTACAACATTAAGGGAAGAAAACATATTTCAACTAAATCAGAACATTACTTTAATCAATAATAAGCTGGAAAGGATTTTTCCATGTGGTTTCTTTGATGTGATGGAACACCTTCCAATTGACCTTGTACACGAGGCGCGACTTTGAGGATCAGTTCAATGCAGGTGGATGTATCCATTCAAGAGGTAGTGATTAAACCTTGATTTATTCTTGTAATTTTCTTTAACGTTATCATCTAATATGAAAATGTGTAGGACTGTCGGTAAGTGTAAATGATTTGTTAAACAGAGGAATAGCATTGAAGGATCCATATGCAAAGCCTATCTTACGAAGGAAATTTCCCATTTTTGTTCTTACTACTATCGACAGTCATGTGCCATGTGCTAGAAATAGGCCCAATCGGAACAATGTCATGATTGGGATTGATCTATTATATCCACCAATGTCCATATTCAATCAACCAGACCGAGGCTCTAAAGATCGAACAAAAAGAGGTCTAAATAGTATGGAGTACAAATTAGCTTCAAATCATGTGTTGCTAAATTGTCCGGAAGTTCAACCCTTCCTTAAGTAAGTGTTGATGCAAGATTATATGGACTGCTATTTAATTTGGTTGATGCAACTAACAAAATTTTTAATGTGTCGTTTAGTGACTTCGTGAGTCAATTTGTCCATGATGATGTATATTCTACATTTGAGGCATGGTTTAAAGAGTTTGTAAGTGCATCTTACATACTTTCTCACATGTGAATATACATACTTGGTAACTTGTGAATATACTTGATCACTTGTAATTTATTTAACACTACATGTAGTTCAATAATCCATATAATGGTGTTAATCAATTTTTGAAAGATATATCTTGGGGACCTGCACCGATGGTT
Organism: Nicotiana paniculata; assembly: GCA_005239505.1. Classification (NCBI taxonomy): domain Eukaryota; kingdom Viridiplantae; phylum Streptophyta; class Magnoliopsida; order Solanales; family Solanaceae; genus Nicotiana; species Nicotiana paniculata. The sequence continues at coordinate 13,403 of ML339683.1, read as the reverse complement.
ACAACTATGTCTAAGTATTTTGTGAATGGTTAAAAATTTCACACCGAGGAATGCTCCAAGTATAAAAAACCAATAACAGTGGGGGTATGTGTCAAAGGTGGTGAAGGAGGATGAGGAAAATGATTATTATGGTGTGATCAAAGAGATTCTAGAATTATCATATTCAGGTTGGCCAAATAAGAAGATCATACTTTTCCGATGCAAGTGGTTTGACCCAACACCTAGAAGAGGTACAAATGTACACTCGCAGTACAACATAATTGAGGTTAATTAAAAAGGGGAGTATGATCGCTGTGATCCTTCTATAATTGCAGAAAATATTAGGCAATTGTATTATGCTCCATATCCATTACAGAGGGATAAGGCTGATTGGTTGGTTATAATTAAAACTAAGCCTGTTGGTAGGGTGGAAGTTGAGAATGTGCTAGGTGTTGCTTACCAAAATAATACCTCAAGTGTTAAACAAATGCTGAATGATCAGTTATAAAATGACTTGGAGCATTCTCAGCGCATATTAAAAGAAGTTGATATGGAGGAAATAACAATCATAGAAAATGAGGACGAAGAATCACCTAATGAAAATGAAATATGTGAAGAGGACGAATTTTCGGACGAGGAAGGATACTTTGAAGATGACTAGCATGTTTGTTTTTTCAAGCGGTCTCAACTTATATAGATTTCTATTCTCAATTCTAACATTTTGTTTAATTTATGCAGATGACCAGTACGGGTCGAGGTAGGTCTAAGAAGGATAAGATGCCTATTGATCATGATGATGGTGCTACACCCTCGCTTCCTTCCACTCCACACTTGCATCCCTCTGTTGCTGATGGCCAGCAATAATCTTTTAGGCACACATCTAATCCACCACATCCATCTATTCATCAGACTACCTATCATTCGCCCACCCAGCAGTATTCTTACCATTATGCACCACAGGGCTATACCCATTTCCTCCATATGATGTTGCATATAGTTATATGGGTCCATCGAGTCAGCAATCACAGGGTAATGTGGTGATACGCCCATCATCTGCTCTATTTGCTTCATCACCACCTAGATCGCATCCATCTAGATTTCAGCCAGCTGGATTGCAACAGTGGTCTAGATTGCATCAGAGGTCTAGATCGCAGCAAGGTAGTGGATCGCAACCATCTTCATTAGCGACCCCGTCTCCCTCTCCACAAAGTTCATCTCCTAGCATTTCTAGACTTCGCCCTCGAGATAGTAGCGTTGAACCAGATGCCTCCCCTTCTACGCATGATTCGCATTCATCATAGGATGATGATTTAGAGGAAGTGCGGCATGATCGTTATCATAGGATGGTCATCAGACCTGAGGGAAATGAGTAAGATTTATTTATTACTTCTTTATTTTTGCTGAATTATAATAGCTACTCTTTTTTATTTAATGTAATTGTTATGTTGCAGGTTCATACCTAATCATAAGACTACAAAGATAATCACTAAAGCTCTTGGCCGGTTGTATAATGCACCCTATGAGAATTGGAGTGACTTTCCACCGGAGCTCCTGCAGTAAATTTTCAACACATTTAAGGTTTTAATATAATTCTTATCTATTTAAGCATTATATTAACAATATATTCATCTAACGTTACACACTTCATTCGCAGACTAAATGTGCCTAGAAGGACCAACATAATAGTGAAATTCTTGCAAATGTTGTGTTCAAATGCTGTAAGAGACTATCTGATTCTTTCTCCTCTGCTCGAAAGAAGAGCAAGAAGCATTCATGGGTTCAACCAGATATATGGGAGGATTTGCTGAGGCAGTGGACTACCGAGAAATTCGAGAAGATGAGTGAACAAGGAAAGATTGCCCGAGATCTGAGAAGGATGGTTCCTTGCACTGTGTGGGTGCAAGGAGCATGGGGACTACGAGGAGACTACTGATAATTCCTTAAAATATTTACATCTGTTTTTATCGAACTATATTTATATATTTTAATTTAGTTAACATGTTTTATTATATTTGTATGGAAAAAATATGGGTGGAAGATCACTCATGATGAGTTCCTCATGGAGACTCACATACGAAAGAAGAAGGCACCGACAGATCCATCTTGATGGATAGAGGACCGGGCAGAGACTACATATGTAAGTTTCTGTCATGACCCGAAATCCCACCTTCAGGCTGTGATGGCGTCTAACATTGAACCCGCTAGACAAGACAATGTTACTAGTTATTCTAATTTATTCTTTTGTTATTTAGCATTTAAAAAGTGATATACAAGACAAACAGAAATAAGAATGCAGGAGAAGTGCAGTCTAACAACTTAATTAAACAATATTACAAAAATCCTTAATAACAACTCCCAAAATATGGTGTCACAATTTCATGGACTGTCTATGATTGCTACAGATAAAGGTCTGAATGAGCAAGTGCTACTGTCTCGGAAATACATAAAGACAGGAAAGAAGAGAGATAAGAGGTGACGCTAAGGCATGCGGACGCCTGCAGGACTACCTCAGTGTCGCCTGGTGTACTGAAGGATATTCCCTCGATCAATGCCCACTGGGTCCGTCTCCATAATCTGCATGAAATAAAGAAGTGGAGGTGTAGTATGAGTACAACCGACCCCATGTACTGAGTAAGTGCCGAGCCTAACCTCGGCGAAGTAGTGAAGAGGCTAGGACACGACATAATATCAGCTGTGCAGTTTAAATAAAATAAAACAGGAAAAAACCACAAGAAATAAACAGTAAGTACAATAACGGGGAAACATGCGGGGGAAAAGGGATAGCAAATACTGAAATGACAGAACTAAGAAAGGTCTAAATATCCGAAAATAATAACGGGAATTAACAACACGAATTAAACAGTGAAAAGAAACGGCACGACATGTCCCCTCGTGCATAACAATATAAAATATGGCACGAAATGTCCCCTCGTGCATAAGCAACATAAACATGGCACGAAATGTCCCCTCGTGCATAAAACATCACAATCACGTCACAAAATGTCCCCTCGTGCATATATATATCATCAACACGGCACGAAACGTCCCCTCGTGCATAATAATCATAAACACGGCACGAAATGTCCCCTCGTGCATAACAACATAAAAGCAACAGTTGGCATGAAAATCAACAATAAGAAACCTAAAATACACAGAAATAGTCAACAAGAATAATACCGTCCTGGCAAGGGACACAACTATAACCAATCCTACACAAGTGTATAACCCAACATAAAGTTCCTCAATCGATCAACTACTCAACAATACCCATAACTAAGAATATCAACCAAATGAATAGCTATCAGATTGATATTAAACCCATAAACACAGTAAAAGGCAATAAATATCATATAGTTGCAAATATCCGACTCACGGTCATGCTCGACAACAATATATCGGTACTCGTTACCTCACCTATATATTGAACATGGAATAAACATGTAGAAATTAGGACTCAACACCTATTCCATCAAGCTAAGGTTAGGCCAAACACTTACCTCGACTCCTCGAATCCAAATCAAGCCTCTAGCACCACTTTTCCTCTCGAATCTGACTCTGAAACAATAGTATCTAGACATAATCGACTCAATAATATCAATAAATGCTAAACAATTCAACTCCCAAGCTTAATTATTGAATTCCTAACATTCTTCCCAGAAATCCAAAAATCGACCCCGGGCCCGCTTGGTCAAAACACGAGGTTCGGACCAAAACCCGATCACCCATTCGCCCACGAGCCCGAATATATATTTTGTTTTGAAATCCTACCCCAAAATGAGGTCAAATTTCCAAATAATCAAAAAGCCCTCACTCTACCCAAAATCCCAATTTTTACCCTTTAATTCCATGATTTTAGGCCTAAGTTCTAATAAATGTTGATGAAAATGGAAGAAAACGAAGGTGGGATTACTTATCTATGAAGCTATGGTGGAAGAGCTCTTCAAAAATCGCCTATGGGGTGTGGGGAAGAAAGAGTTTGTGAAAAATGGCCAACTTTCCGTAATGGGTTCTGTTTTTGGTTTTTAAAAATAGCTGGGCAAATTAAAGCAGTGCGTTCGCAGCAGGAGGCCTGCGTGCGCACAGGTTACACTAGTCTACCCTCCGCGATCGCACCCAACCAGGTGCGTTCGCACTGTGTATTTGTTACCCAGCCCCCCAACCCTCATAATAAGCTCTGTGTTCGCAACCCCTATGGTGCGTTTGCATAGGGAAGGAATCATGTGCTCCGCGTTCGCACTTCTTGTGGTGCATTCGCACAGAGTTAATTCTACCCCACCCCAGACTGTGCTATGCGATCGCATCTATACCTATGTGATCGCATAGTGTTAAACACTAGACACCAGAAAAATCATTTTACATCCAGATTTCTCCTAAGTATTTGCACTCCGACACCTACCTGAAACTCACCTGAGCCGTCGGGGCTCAACACCAAATGTACACACATCCTCAAAAACATCCTACGGACTTATTCAAGTAACCAAAACACCAAATTAACGTCATAAACATTGAATTAAACCTCAAAATCAATGAAATTCCTTTAAACTTCCAAAACATCTAAATATTCCATTTTCGATCCGAATCACGTCAAACTAAGTCGGTTTCTTACCAAATTTCACAGATAACACCTATAAAACATATCGAACCTGTTCCGGGCTCCGGAACCATAATACGGGCCCGGTTTCACAGGTTTCACACCAAATCTCATTTTCAAAAATCTTTATATTTTTCAGAAAAACATTTCTTTAGAAATTCATTTCTCGGACTTAGGACCTCGAAATTTGATTCGGGGCATACGCCCAAGTCCCATATTTTCCTACGGATCTTTCGAGACCGTCAAATCACGGATCCGGGTCCGTTTACCAAAAATGTTGATCAAAGCCAACTATATTCAAATTTCAACACAAAAAATATCATTTTTATCAGTTTTTCATATAACGGCTTCCCGGCTATATGCCCGGGATGCACACGCAAATCGAGGTGACATATAAGGAGGTTTTCACGGCCTCGCAACACAAATTTAGCTAAAATTACATGGGGTGAACTTTTGGTTCATCACAATCTCTACTTCTAAAATAACCGTTCGTCCTCGAACAGACATAGAATGGTACCTGAATCGGGGAAAAGAAGGGGATATCGGCTCCGCATATCGGACTCGAACTCCCAGGTAGCTGCCTCAACAGGCTGACCTCTCCACTGAACACGAACCGAAGGATAACTCTTCGATCTCAACTGACGAACCTGCCGAGCTAATATGGCTACTAGCTCCTCCTCATAAGTCAAATCCTTTTCCAACTGGACACCGTTGAAGTCAAGTACATGAGAGGGATCGGAAATATACCTCCGAAGCATAGATACATGAAACACTAGGTGTACAACTAATAGACTAGCTGGCAAATCAAGTCTGTAGGCCACCTCTCCCACCTTGTCCAGAATCTCAAATGGACCAATGCACCTAGGGCTCAAATTGCCCTTCTTTCCGAACCTCATCACGCCCTTCATGGGAGACACTCGAAAAGATACTCGGTCTCCAATCATAAATGCAAAATCACGAACTCTGCTATCCGCATAACTCTTCTGCCTGGACTGAGCTATACGAAGTCTATCCTGAATAATCTTCACTTTGTCCAAGGCATCCTGGATTAAATCAGAACCCAAAAATCTAGCCTCTCTCGGCTCGAACCACCTAACTAGCGACCGACACCTCCTACCATACAACGCCTCAGACGGAGCCATCTGAATGCTCGACTGATAGCTGTTGTTGTAGGCAAGTTCAGCTAAAGGAAAGAACTGGTCTCGTGAACCTCCAAAATCAATGACACATGCTCGTAGCATATCCTCCAAAATCTGAATAGTACGCTCGGACAGTCCGTCCGTCTGAGGATGAAATGATGTGCTCAAATCAACCCTAGTTCCCAACTCACGGTGGAATACTCTCCAAAAATGGGAGGTAAACTGAGTACCTCGATCAGAAATAATGGAAACAGGCACACCATGCAGGCGAACAATCTCCCTGATATAGATCTTTGCCAACTTCTCCGAAGAATACAAAACTGATACAGGAATGAAGTGTGCTGACTTGGTCAGCCTATCCACAATGACCCACACCGCATCAAACATCCTCTAAGTCCGTGGGAGTCCAACTACGAAATCCATGGTGATACGCTCCCACTTCCACTCGGGAAGCTCAATCTGCTGCATCAAACCACCAGGTCTCTCATGCTCGTACTTAACCTGCTGACAGTTCAAGCACCGAGCTACATATACTACAATATTCTTCTTCATCCTCCGCAACCAATAATGCTTCCCCAAGTCCTGGTACATCTTTGCGGCGCCCGAATGAAGGAAATATCAGGAACTATTGGCCTCCTGTAATATCAACTCCCGAATGCCATCAACATCAGGTACACAAATACGACCCTGCATCCTCAAAACTCCCTCATCATCAACTGTGACCTGCTTAGCACCTCCGTGCTGGACCATATCTCTAAGAACACATAAATGACGATCATCATACTACCTGTAACGCCCCACAATATTACATAGATATTATGCCTTGCAGTACTACATTATGATGATGTCATGCCTCACAGTATTATATTATGACGATGTTACGTCCTGCAGTAATGTACGTTGAATTTGTCATAACATAATTTACATCAGTTCAAGGACAAGATTATTCGGAGATTATAAGTATTATGCTATTTCAAACAGGTGACGAGTAAATTCGTGAAGGTGAGAGGGTAAGAAAATCGAAGAAAAAGAATTTTCGTCCAAGTTTAGCATGTTAGGATAAAAATTCGGGCCGAGCATTAATATCCGTTATTTATGTACTAGTATCATACAAGGTACCTCATGGACATGATAGTAAGGTGTACAAGGTATGTTAAAAGCGGGTATTATTTTAAGTTGAAATAATTCTTAATTATGCAGGTAATTAATTAATTATCGGATACTGGGACACTGCCTAATTAATCCAAATATTTGGATAAGTACTACATAAAAACGTGGCAGCCCTTCTCTAATTTAGGATGACTCTTTAAGTCTATCACATTAGGTGGCTATAATGCACCAAGGACAGTACATGAAGTCATTGAGTATACAATCCTTTTGCTATGGATGTTCTTTATTTTATACTATGATAGAAATGAGTATGCAAAAGGGCAAAGGGCCTCGCTGTTTGAGCCAAATCTATTTAGAGGGGTTGGCTTCAGAAAACATTGCAATTTGATATTGCAAGATTCACCTTACAAATTTTGTTATCTTCTAATTAACTATGGGACTAGATTTTCCTTAAACTTACAATAGTTTGGACCAACAGTAATCATGTATGTCAAATGAAATCCAACAATAGAGTTGGAGGTGAGACGATTGAAGGGTGGAACATTGATGATCTTTTTGGTTTACATAGAACCTTTGGCTTTGAGCGTCGTCGTCAGCCAACTAGCACCTTGGATGGCCTTGACCATTAGCAAGTTTTACAGCAACCTGGAACAGGAGGTGGACTTATTAATGTTGGAAAATATTATACTGGAATATACTAATAAGAATGCCAAGCGGTTGCTCAGGTATGTTAAGGCTATCCATTATTTTGGCATGGTCCAAATTATACGGAAGAAACGAGCAAACTCATGGTTTCCATAAATTACTCTATTCATAGAAATACTAGGGGTGTCTAAATTTTTGATTCTCCATGTGAATTATTATTATCTTCTGTTCATGCGTCTCGAAAATACGTATGTTGGTAAAGTTTATTTCATGATATTAATAAGAGGCATAATGGCCTTATGACGTACCGAGAGATTTTATTGACATATTTCATATGCATTTCATGCATTTACATATGCACATTGACCCATGACCAGATGGCGTTATATACGCGTATATATGTAAATATATGTATATCGAATATGGGAAAAGGTTACGGCGTTATATACGCACCACTACCTGATCAGCTGGTATATGATGATGATGTTGCCCACAGTGGCTGAAACATGATTCAAACGACGTTATATACTCGTATATATGTATGTATGTATATTTTATATATATATATATATATATATATATATATATATATATTATTCAAATAGAATTATATACGCGTATATATGTATGTATATGTATATGGGATATGGGAAAGGTTATGGAGTTATATACGCACCACCACCTGATCAGCTGGTATACGATGATGATTTAGCCCATAATGGCCGATATGATATGATGGGATGCCCTCAGAGGCTGATGATGTTATGAAACATATACCTATGCACGACATGACATTCATACGCATATGCATGATGCTAAAAGTGATTTATTATTTACAGAGTTATCCAGACATACATGTTGAGTCAATTACTCTATATTTCTTCCATGTCTCTTATGTATTTATTTATGTTCCTTACATACTCAGTACATTATTCGTACTGACATCCCTTTTTCCTAGGGACGCTGCATTTCATGCCTGCAGGTCCTCATAGACAGGTCGAGATCCCTCCAAATAGGCTATTAGCTCAGCGGAAGATGTTGGTACGCTCCATTTGCTTCGGAGTTGCTCGTTTGGTTAGTATGATTTAGACACGTATTGTTTGGTAAGGCGGGACTCTGTCCCGACCTTTATGATATTTATGTACTCTTAGAGGCTTGTAGACATATGTCGTGTATATAAAGGATTGTACGTCCTGGTCGGCCTATGTTTTGAGTTTTGATGCGTGGCTATAATTCATGGTTTAAACCATTATGTGCCTTACATTTTATGTACGTTAATGATAAAAATACACTTCGTATGTGCATAATGGGGTCTATTTCATGTGTAGGTGATTTGGAGATGGAAGCCGAGCTAGATAGATGCATAAATGTCAAAAATACACTCAAGAGTCGAAAAAGAGTGAACCGGGCAATAGTCGGGCGTTTGAGCCATAAAGCCTGGTCCTACCAGGCTATAGTTGGGCCTTTGGGCTATAAAACCTAGTAGGACCAGGCGTTTGGGGGGTTTTAGAGCCCTAACGCTAGGCCTGCCCAGGCTATAGCTGGGCGTTTGGGGCTTAACGCCTGGGATCTTTGGTCCGGTCCAATCCGAGTTTTGAAGGTTTTAAGTGTTTCCCGGTGTGAATAGAAGTCTCCTACACATTTCGGGTTTGTCTCAAACATATAAATAGACCCAAAAACACAACTTTGAGGGGAGGATGCCATTTTTGGAGAGAATATACACACAGGATCATTAGGAAGCGAAGGATTTCTCAGTTTTCTTCATCTATTCTATTATTTTCAATTTATGCAAGACTTATGCAATTGTTTGATTTTAGCATGAGTGGCTAAACACCCATTGTCTGGGGTTGTGGTTTAGCCATGAATAATGTTATTCGACAGTAATTTAACATTGATTATAGTTCACTCAATATATGGTTGTTTCTTCAATTCTGTGTTTAATTGCTTAATTGTCTGGCTAGCAATTTGGTTCTATATACTATATATGTTATGCTTGGGAAACCCATATATAGATTAGAGAAGAATTGAAGAGAGCGCGATCTTAACCCTTCAGGAGAGCGGATTTTTGGTTAGAATATGAATGTACCTAGTCACCGTGCTTAATTAAACATCATAATCTTAGTGCGTTCTAATATATTAATTTCATAGGAATATAGGCGTTAATCTATTGAGAATAGGCGACTAGTGCTTCGGGAGAAGGTTATGAGAGCAATTATCGATTAATTAGCAACCATGAGTGAATTATATGAAAGGGAGAGTTAATTAGAATGAAATATGAATGGTGAATTGATCACAACTCTGGAATATTTGTCTCTACTGAATACACACAACAATACTCTCTTTACTTGATAATTATTTCTTTCATAGAATCGTAGTATAAAATAGTTACATTCCTGGATTTTATTTTGGCTTGACTAAATAACAATTAGAGTGATTCAGCAAGTAGTGTATGCAAGTCCATGTGGGTTCGACATTTGATTGAACACTATACTACTTGCTACGACCATGTATACTTGCGTGTGCATTTAGGACCAACAAGTTTTTGGCGCCATTGCCGGGGACTTGAATATAGACTACTTTGTAGTTACTTGCTTTAATTGTTTATTTCATTGAGTCTAACGTCACGTGATTTTTGCTCCAATCTCAGGAACTTCGATTGAATGCGTAGGGTCAGAAGCCAGGAGAGACTTGACGGCTTTGACCCCGAACCTGAGAGAACATTTCACAGGAGGTTGCGAGAAGCAAGAGATACAGACAATATTCGGGACTTCATCCGCTTTCCTGTGAACATGGCAGAGGAACAACACATGGCTGTTCAGGAGGTGGAAATGCGCAGTATTTCTAATGTTACCTCCAGCATCGTGAAGCCCAGAATCACTGGGCACTTTGAGCTGAAACAGAGCATGATCCAACTACTTCATGCAAACGGGTAGTTTTTGGGTCTTCCACACGAGGATCCACAGCATCACATTCTGAACTTCTTGGAGATTAGTGATACTTATATTACTAACGGTGTCACGCCAGATTATGTGAGGCTCACAATTTTCCTATTCTTTCTATTGGGCGAAGCAAAACGATGGCTGAAGGCAGAACCAGCTAATTCCATTACAACATGGAACGATTTGGCGAGAAAATTTCTAGCAAGTTTCTTCCCTTCAGGGAAGACTGCAAAGATTAGGAGTGAGATAGTCTCCTTTAGACAGAAAAAGGATAAATCATTATATTCAGCTTGGGAAAGGTTCAAAGGGCTACTCAGGGATTGCCCTCATCACAATCAGACAAACGAGGTGTTAGTTCACACTTTCATTGAGGGGATCCATCCGCAAACAAAAATTGTGGTGGATGCAGCAGCTAGAGGTCAGGTGTTGGAGAAGAATTATGATGAAATATTTGCATTACTGAATAAATTCTCCAAAAGCAATCCAGACTGGCAAGGTGAGATAGGGAGAAATGTCGTTCAAAAGTCACCAAGGGTTCTTGAACTAGATGTGGTCTCAACATTGTCAGCTCAGATTTCCACATTGACTAACTAAGTCAATCAGATGAACCTGATCATTAACAAGCAACAATCTCAACCAGTACAACATGACCAACCAGTGCAACAAATTCAGGTATTTTGTGAAGTCTGTGGAGAGGGTCATTCGAGTGATTTATGCCCAGTTAATCCAGAGTATGTCTGCTTTGTGGGTAACGTGAATATGGTACAAGCAAATCAATATGGAAACACTTATAACCCCAACTGGAGAAACCACACAAACTTCTCTTGGGGTGGACATCAAAGCACTCAGAATAACTATAGGCATCCAGCACCTGAACAACAATACAAACCACCTCAGGTTGAACCATCAGAGAGCCTTAAGGAGATTATGAAGAGAATGATGAACGACCAATTTGCTTTCAATCAGAAAATAATGGCTGATCACCAAGCCCAGACTGTAGCGATGAGAAATTTAGAATGTCAACTGGTGCAACTCGCCAGTTCTCAAAATACCCGACCACGAGGGCTCTTCCAAGTGACACTGAAGCTAATCCTAAAGCATCTGTTAATGCTATATTATTGAGGAACAGGAAGAAATTGGAAGAAGTCCAATCCAAAAAGATAAAGCAGGTAACTTTTAATGAGAAACCAACCACTATTGAATCAACATCAGACAACCCGAAAGAATCAGATAAGCCAACAAAGGAGGCGGTGGCTGAGCAACCCCCACCATTTGTTGCGAGGCCACCCCCTACATTCCCTCAAAGGTCGCAAAAGGTGAAAGATAATGTTGCATACAAAACGTTTCTTAACCTCTTGAAGCAGGTAAAAATCAATATTCCACTGGTAGACATTCTGCAGGAGGTGCCCAAATATGCTAAATACATCAAGGACATTGTGGCCAATAAATGAAGGCTGACTGAGTTCGAAACCATGGCACTCACTGAGGAAGTTAGCTCAAGAATTCAAAGCAAGCTACCTCATAAATTAAAAGATTCGGGTAGTTTTACTATCCAAATCTCAATTGGTAAGCATGTAGTCGGGTGAGCTTTGTGCGATCTTGGGGCAAGTATTAATTTGATGCCGCTATCTGTGTTCAAGCAGTTGGGGTTGGGTGAACCATTCCCAACAACAGTGATTTTACAATTGGTTGATCTCTCCCTTGCTCATCCAGAGGGAGTAATTGAAGATGTGCTGGTTCAGGTGGGATCTTTCATATTCCCAGCTAATTTCATTATCTTGGACTATGAGCCTGATCAGGAAGTCCAATTTATTTTGGGGCGTCCCTTCCCAGCTACGGGCCGAGCTATCATTGATGTGTGTGAAGGGAAAATGACAATGCGAGTTGGTGATCGAGTGGAGGTGTTTAATGTTTATAAGGCACTCAAGTTACATGTCCACTATGAAGAGCTATCCATGATTACTATAGTGGAAAGGAAATCGGAATCAATGGTTCCTTACATGAGTCCTGTTGACCCTCTTGAGCGAGTGTTGGTTGGGGATGAAGAAGACTGTGGGGATGAAACAAGGGGAGACATTGAGAAAGTTCTTGGAGTATCCTGCAGTTACCTCCACGGGCTAGGAAAATTTGAAGAGTTGAACAAGCATGTTACTCTAACCCCTCCTAAGCCATCTATTGAAGAGGCTCTAAAGCTGGAACTCAAACCTCTTCCACAACATTTACGCGATGCCTATTTGGGGAACTCTGAGACATTGCCCGTGATCATCTCATCCAGCCTGACCAATACACAAGAACAGAAATTGCTCAGGGTACTTCGTGAGCACAAAAAAGCAATTGGGTGGACTATTGCAGATATTAAAGGAATCAGCCCATCGTTTTGCTTGCATAAAATCATTTTGGAAGACGGACATCACCTGAGTGTTGAGCAGCAAAGAAGGCTGAATCCCATCATGAAAGAAGTAGTGAAGAAAGAAGTCATAAAATTGCTCGATGCAAGTATCATTTTCCTATTTCTGAAAGCAACTGGGTGAGCCTGGTTCAATATGTGCCCAAAAAGGAAGGGATGACCGTGATTGAGAATGAAAAGAATGAGCTCATTCCTACCCGCACTGTTACAGGTTGGAGAGTTTGCATTGATTATCGAAGGCTCAACAAAGCAACCCGCAAGGATCATTTTCCACTCCCATTCATTTATCAAATGCTGGACAGATTAGCAGGGAATGAATATTATTTCTTTCTAGATGGGTATTTAGGTTACAATCAAATTATCATATGCCCAGAGGATCAGGAGAAGACCACGTTTACTTTCCCTTATGGCACATTCGCCTTCAAGTGAATGTCATTTTGGTCTTTGCAATGCACCAGCCACCTTCCAGAGATGTATGATGGCTACTTTCACTTACATGGTTGTCACACCTCCCTTTTTATACGCCCCTAAAGGGGGTATGGTAGTTTTTCCAATTAAAGTGACATTATTCGAAATGGGGTTATTTTATTTAT
>ML339682.1:0-18180 GCA_005239505.1 Nicotiana paniculata | reverse complement strand
TTAATGAACCCTAATTTTTATCATTACAGTGCAAAAGCTGACAAATAACTGGTGACTATGTTGCTAAATTGGTAAGTAAAGTATATTTCTATTCCTTTTGGGAAGAGTTGGTTTTTGTCTTATTGTGTAGGGGGTAGGGTAGGGGTGTTAGAGCTGGGAGGTGAGCGGTTATTGCATTGATTGGTGAAAAAAAAGGGCCTTGAAGTTAAAGCTTTATTTTCATAAAGTTGTTTACTTTAAAACAAATTTTAATGAGGGGAGTTTCTTGATTTGGGGAAAAGTTCATTAAGGTTTTGGTGTTTCTGGAACTGTGAGTAAATTGGGGTTTGTTGGTAATACAGTGGATGAAAGTTTGTAGTTATGAGAGGTTCTTGATTTTTACCAAATTTGGATGGTGAGATAATTTTTTGAATCTCCTCACTCTTTTTACTTAATTTTCAACCAAGTGGTTTCCCTGCTTTTACTTCTTCCATGGACAGCTCGGGTTTCTACCAACCTTCTTCATCCTCCTCTTCCTTTGCTCATTCCAATCGAAGGTAAAATGTTTTCTTCTTCTTTTGCTGAAAAGTTTTTCTGTAAAGTTTCAATCATCAATTCGAAAATTATGTTTCTTAATCAATGGCAGTGGTGGTAGAGGAAGAGGGAAATGATGGGACAATAACAAAAGATTAGCCCGTGGCGGTGCTGCTGCCAGCTCCGACAAAGATAAAATTGATGCTCTTGGGAGACTCTTGTATGTATACCACTTTGTATTTCTTGTTTCGGGCTTTTGGTATTGATCTTTTTTATTATGTGACGCCATGGTAGTCAATTGCTTAATTCCAAATTAGTTGGGTGCGCTGTATGAATGATCTGTTTACATTTCCCTTTATTCAGGTCAGGTGCCAATGATTTCAGTAATTCATGTAGATTCACTATCCATTTCGTGTAACACATGATAGTAAAATAAATTCAATCAGTCAATCAACTGAACGATAATCCTGATTAGTTGGCTTTGTTTTCATGAATCCTCTCTACCCGATTTTGCTTTAATTTGGGTCCTTCATTCTTCGCCGAGGGGAGACTTGTCGTAACTAGTAAAGTTGCTCCCATGTGACAAGGAGGTCACGGGGTTCGAGCCGTGGAAACAACCTCTTGCAGAAATGCATGGTAAGGCTGCATACAATAGACACTTGTGATGCGGCCCTTCCCCGGACCCGCGCATAGCGAGATTTAGTGCACCAGGAGTCCCTTGTTATTCGAAGATTCATAATGATTCTTAGATAGACCATTTTACACTTCAACTTAAAGAGGTCCTCTTCCTTTATCCTGGTTTGGAACCAGCAATGCTTTGCGAAACTCAGGGGAGGGGGAGTTGATAAAAGAAAAAAATAATACGTAGATAAATTTTGTCTATTCATGACGGGTAATTGGAAGTGATTAGTTCCAGGCTTCTAAGTATTATAATGGTATGTACACACTGTATGTTTGACACTATAGTTCGTTAAATACCAATTGTCACTTGCTTTAAACTTTCTAAGTTTTCTTATCAAAAACAAAAGTTTGTAGTAGTTAATTATGAGAGGTTCTTGATTTTTACTTTCTCCGGTCCAAAATAAGTAATTTTTTGCCTCTTTTCACGCAGATTAAGAAACCCACATTTTAGCATTAATTAGCAATGAAATTAACCATATTAACCTTTACTATCCCACATAAATACTACTAACACATACTCCAATACTATTTACTCCAAGGACAAAGTAGGAAAAAATAATTAATTCATTCTTGAAATCCGAAAAAATCACTTATTTTGGATCACAAAAAAAGGCCAGAAAATCACTTGTTTTGGACCGGAGGGAGTACCAAATTTGGATGGTGACATAATATTTTGAATCTCCTCACTCTTATTTAATTTTCTACTCCCGGATCCAAAATAAGTGATTTTTTGGTTGTTTTCACACATATTAAGAAATTCACCTTTCAACATTAATTAACAATGAAATTGGCTATATTAACATTTACTACCTCTTCACATAAACACTCACAGCACATACTCCAAGAGCAATGTAGAAAAAAAATAATTAATTGATTCTTGAAATCTAAAAAACTCACTTATTTTGGATCATAAATAATAAGCCAAAAAATCACTTATTGTGAACGGAGGCCGGAGGAAGTACTAATCTTCTAGATAATATTGATGGAAAATGGACATTTATGGCCTGGTTCCATCTTAAAAATGTACAATTTATATTTAATTAGTGCAATTAAATTGAGGAACATCTAAATTGAAGAAGCTTTAATAAAATGGAAGTCTTGAATATGTATTTAAGAGCTCTAATTTTTTTCTCAAAAATGAGAGTACAACAACGACTTTCTTTTTTGTCTAAGTTAAATTCCTACCGTTTGATGTTATGCTAATTTGGTTTCTTAGCAAAGAGAAGTAGATTTTGTAGAAGAATCAAATAGCTAAGTAGTCATCTTCAGTTTGATTTTTTAAAACTTAATTTTACCTAATGAAAGCTATATTTTACTCAACAAGAAAGCGTACAACGGCATCTATGTGTAGCTAAAAAAGTAATTCTCGTGCTAAAATGAATTATGACTTTAGTAATAAAAGTTAATGCGTGATTATTATTAATGAAAATATTATCTTTTATAGAACAATTGTTCTTCCATCGTTAGATGCATATTAAATAAAAAAGTTCACAATTTTGACGTTAGGTAAAGTAAAAGCATGTTTTTACCATTCACGACTTTCTTAATTACTTTCTTTTTTACTTTTCCTCTAGATTGATTTTCAGAAAATTATCTTTGTTTCATGCATTTGGATTATGCAATGAAGTATATATTACACTTTTTTTTTTCTTTCAAAAAGCATGTGCTGATGTACTGCTCTAGTTAATGGGATTTATGCCCCCTTATATTAGGTGTGTCCATGAATATTTAAAAATCGACTAAATCGATCGAACCGTACTGTATCGAATTGATTTTTAATAAAATCGTAGGTTTTTAAATAAATTTATATCCGTATCGATAATTACGATAGGTGTTTTACTTTGTGAAATTAAATCGAAAAAATATCATACCGTACCGAATAAATTTACATGTAAAACATATATTTATATATTCAGTTTAACAATAATAAAGCATTAATTTTTTTCCGTGGGCCTTGAAATTATAAAAATGGTTACAAGCCAAAGAGGTAAAAATTGCGCAGGGCACCCTATTTGGTCGCCCCAATTTAACCTATACCCGCTTTTTTAATTTGTATCCACTTTTTAAATAACTTCAGCTCCCTTTCCCTCGCTGAGCTGAAGTTCACCAGTTAAGCTGAAGTTCACCAGTTATAAAGACAACTTCAGCAACGGGGCTGAAGTTTCCCAGTTACGAGCTGAAGTTCCCAAGTTATAAAGACAACAACTTCAACATACGGGGCTGAAGTTTTTGTCTTTATAATTGGGGAACTTCAGCCCCATATGCTGAAGTTGTTGTCTTTATAACTTGGGAACTTCAGCTCTAAAGCTGAAGTTCGCAAGCTACTTCAGGCCCGTCTACTAGAATGCTGAAGTTTTGCGTGATTGCCTTTGCTACTTGAGCCCCGCATGCTGAAGTTATGCGTAAAAGCAGGTACAAATGTAATTTTTTTTACAAAGCGGGTATAAGTTAANACTGGGGAACTTCAGCTCTAGAGCTGAAGTTTTGTCTTTTGTAAATGGGGAACTTCAGCATACGGGGCTGAAGTTTCCAAGTTATAAAGACAAAAACTTCAGCATATGGGGCTGAAGTTGTTGTCTTTATAACTTGGGAACTTCAGCTCTAAAGCTGAAGTTCGCAAGCTACTTCAGGCCCGTCTACTAGAATGCTGAAGTTTTGCGTGATTGCCTTTGCTACTTGAGCCCCGCATGCTGAAGTTATGCGTAAAAGCAGGTACAAATGTAATTTTTTTTACAAAGCGGGTATAAGTTAAAACATGACACAAAAAGTGGGTACGAATGCAAAAGCCCCGCCAAAGAGTGATAAACTCAAAATCCTAATTCCCAAATATATTATGCTACTCCTATTGAAGCTAAATTATTTCCAGCATATTCACTAGCAAGACACAAAGTGCTAGCGATTATGAATCACAAACTGCAATGTATTGAATATGTTTCCTTTCGTATGATTTAATTTTATATTTTTGAGTATTTAATCTTCCTTAGACTTTATTCTTGAGTCCCAACTTGATTAATATTTTTTCATTCGTGTGGTATATTTTCTTTGTCTTTGCTTAGTTTCTTTTACGTTGTTGTATAATAGTTGATGGATTTATACTATGGTCATCTTTCTAGGAGTCCCTAGAGTCGAATTAATAATCAATAGAAGTCCCAATAGAAGTTTACTGACCTGGCTCTTNGAAGGAGTTGCTATTGTTGTTTCTTTCCAGCCCGTTCCATTTACCGGGGGCCCAGTTGCTGTCCTAAGGGGGGTATCATCAATTCTTGATTTTCTTAATTCATCACCTTTTAAACAGTAAAAATATCTAGAGAGTTTTGTGAAGTCCTATAAACGTACATATGTTATTGCATTCTACTTCTACTAGTGACTTTTACATGACATTTAAAAAAATACCGAAAATTAATCGAACCGTACCGATACCGAAGAAAAACCAATATGATTTGGACGGTTTTGAAAAGTCTAATTTTAATTATACATAATAAAATAATCAAAAAATTGGTAATGATAGAATTTTATAAAATAATCGGCCGAACCGAACCATTGACACCCCTACCTTAGATGTTATTTCAACAATTAATTATGGAAAAGAAAAAACTTTTCATTTTTTCTCTAGAAGTGAAGATTTATTGAAACATGGAAAAAAAGAAAGCATCAACTATCAAGTGAGTGACTAAGAATATGCTTCCCACTAGTGCATTTTTGGGACCCAACTAAAAAAGATCCTCCTAAATTAGAAAGAAAAATTTAATAATACTCCTACATATGAAGTTGAACGAAAACTTCCTATTGTGTAGAGAACGAAAATGTTTCCTAGTATGTGTGCCAATATTATAAATATTAAAAAGAGTAATTGTATAACTATTCCTAAATACTACGGAATTCACTAAATATCTATTTATAAATGTTAGAAAAAATAATTAAATAATTAAAAAAAGGTAAAAAAGGCAAACGACATTTCGTTAAGGACTTTCGTGCTTTTAATATAACTAGTTTTAGTACACGTGCGTTGCACGTGTGCATCACATTAATCAATATAAAACGTATACAAATTATTAAAAAATAGCAATGGAGGTAAAACTAAAAGCAATATATGTTTTAATGATGAAAATAAATATTAATACATTGATACAATATTTCAGAATGAATTTAGTGTAATTAGTTCTATATTATTTACAATACAAATATGTTATGTTGTTGTGTCTCATCTAGCCTCTCTTTGTAAACTCTACATTCATAATGTCATTATATATAAAAAAAGAAAAAAAAAAGAAATTTTTTTTATAGGCAAGCCAAATGAACATCTTCTTATGTAAAAAAATTGCATGGATTCTTATTGGTTTAAGTCTAAATTTCCTTCTTTGCACGTTCATCTAAACCAAATAAAAGTGAATACTATCCTAAACTCACTCTGAATGCACACTGCTAACAACAATATTGAAATTTTAAGAGTTCACAATGTGGGGGTTAATTTTTCAAAATTATTAGGGGAAAAATGACAAGTTTATACTTATTTCAAGAGTTCCAGATACATTAGTTTATCTTAAGTTTAAAAAATTAACTGTAGTTACAAATTCAAATAGTATGGTTGTAGCTTTAATTTTTTTTTAAACAACACCAGATTAGTTCAGACTTCTAAAAATTTAAAGTACAGATTAAATCAAAACTTTTAAAAATTTAATTAAATAACTATTTTGTCTGGTACAAAATTAACTTTAAAGGATAAAAAAGGCAAACAATATTTTAATAGGGGATTTGTGCTTTTAATATAATATAGTAGATAGATAAATATAAATATAGATAGATTTGTATTTAAACTACTATAATTTAATTGTTATTATTGTACTATACTTGATTTTGCTCTACTCTTTGATTCTTTCGTTGAAAGTCTTTTTATGGAATAAATTTATGAATTTCAAAAGGCGTAATGGTTTCCTGGCCACTTAAACTTGTACCGATTTGTAAAGCCGATACATGAACTTATAATTTTCCTATTGGAACACTTCAAGTTGACGGAATGAATACTAATAAACACTTTCTATTGAACATGTTCGCCAATCGCTCTGACATGAATGCCATTTCACAAGTTTGGTCTTTATTATATGACACGTGAATTTGTGGGTCTTATATTATTAAAAAAATTGACGTTACATTATACAAAATTAGTAACATTATCATCTCCAAACATAAAAAAAGGATCAGAAATTTTACCTCTAAGAAGCCATTAGTATCAGTAGCCAAAGCTTGCAAAGCTATCTGTGCTTCACTCAACTGAAGGCCAGCCTTGCTGGTAACATCCCCAACTATCACCCTCCTTTCCAATGATTCAATTGCATCCATAGCTCTC
The DNA here is from genome assembly GCA_005239505.1 of Nicotiana paniculata. NCBI lineage: Eukaryota > Viridiplantae > Streptophyta > Magnoliopsida > Solanales > Solanaceae > Nicotiana > Nicotiana paniculata. Next base: position 11,642 of record ML339682.1, on the reverse strand, counting down.
TTCCGTACATCCCACTGCAGCTGATCACTCTCCACTAAACGTCTATTGTAACTATCAGCTTTTCCCTCAAAGACCCGTGAGTTCTTTTTGTTATATCTTAAAGACCCATGATTGTTTTGAAAGACTCATAAATTTTAATGATAAATCTGAATGATCCAGAATTAAAAGATTGAACCTTTAGTTGTTTCACCGTGAAGAAGCTTTCATTTTAATAGAAGCTTGCTTTTGTGATCAATATTTCGCATTTGAAAAATGAGAATTTTGTGAGTTTCTTTGTTTTTCTCTGTGCCCATTTGTGGAAATTTGAATTTGCTTGGTGAAAATTTCAATGCTATTTGCTCGTCTGACCACTTTACAACGAATAAAAGAAAACATTATTGAATGGGTAAGAGAAAGGGAAAAAGAAACGGGGAAGGGGACGGAAAGTAGGATAGAAAATAAAACTTTTTTACAGGATGCGGATGGGAGTTCGCTTGGGAAGATGAGAGAGGTGGGACTTGGGGAGGGGAGGGAAAAAGAAAAAGGAAGAGAGAAAGGTCTTTTTTCTTTTTCTTTTTTCTTTCTTATTTATATTTTATTCTATTTCTAATATTTTTTTAATAAAAATAAATCTATTCACGCGCCTTGGCAGCGTGATTTGCACACAATTTAACCATGTCAGCTGTGCCACTTCCACATAGGCTTGGTCAATGGTCAAATGTGTTTATTAATATTCACTCCGTCAAGTTGAAGTGTTCCAATGAGAAAAATATAAGTTCATGTATCGGCTTTACAAACCGATACAAGTTTAAGTGGCCAGGAGGCCATTACGCCATTTCAAGATTTATCTCAACTTGAAAAATAACTGTAACGACCCGGCCGATCGTTACGTAGAACATGCATTATTATTACTATTTTTGTCTGGTCATAGATTGGTTATACTGTTTATGATGTGGTAAAGTCGGTTGGCTCGGGTCCGGAATGGGGGTAGTGAGAATTGAGACACTTAGTCTCTAGGAATAACCTTGTAGTTGGAAAAGTCAACTGAGAGTTGACTTATTGGTAAACGACTTCAGAATGCGGATTTTATGGCTCAGATAGCTTCGTTAGGTGATTTGAGACTTAAAAGTGGTTTCAGAATATTTTTGTGATGTCCGGTGTAGAATTAGGCTTGAATTGGCGAAAGCTAATTTTTGGCGATTTTCGGTCGGCAACGGAAAATAGGCTATCGGGGTCGGAATGAAATTCCGGAAGTTGGAGCAGGTTCGTAATGTCATTTTGATATTTTTGCAAAATTTCAGGTCAATCGGAGGTGTTTTGGATGGTTTCGTCATCGTTGGTGGAATTTAGGAATTTCAAAGTTCATAGGCTTGAATTCGATGTGATTTTGGTGTTTTCGTGTTGTTTTTGGTGTTTCGATGGCTCGACTAAGTTTGAATGGTGTTATGAGGTCTGTTGATATGTTTGGTTGAGGTCCCGAGGGCCTCGGGTGAGTTTCGGGTGGTTAACAGGGTGATTCTTGAATTTTTGAAGCAACTGTCTTCTGGTGTTTCTGCAGCAGGGATTTACCATATGCGTTCGCGGAGGAGGTCTCGCGTTCGCATAGGGGTACAGGGTGATGAGGATATTTTTGTTCTGTGCGTTCGCGAACCTGGAGGTGCGAACGCGGTGAGTTGGGTCGTGAGGTCATGGCGAACACGGGCTGAGGAGTGCGTTCGCGTAATGTGTGAGGTGTCTGAGGGACCCCAGGCCATTGGTCTATGCATTCGCGGGGCCTGAGGTGCGTTCGCGGAGGTTGGGGCTGGTTGCACTGTGCATTCGCGGGCTGGCAGCTGTGTTCACATAGAAGGAATTATGGGGCCAGCTGAGATTCTCTATGCGAACGCGGTCGTTTGGATGCGTTCGCGATGAGTAAAATCTGGGCAGTATAAATTAAATTAATCCGCGACCCTTGCCCACTTTTCCACCATTTTTGAACGGGAATAAAGCTTTTGGAGCGATTTTGAAGAGGGAAAATGATTGTTCTTCATTGAGGTAAGGATTTTGGACCCCATAACTCGATTGTATGTGATTAAGGACTAAATTAATAATGTTTAATAAGGGAAAATAAGTGGAAAAAGGTGAAACTAGGGCTTGAGTTTAAGAGGCTTTGTAGAGGTAATTTGAGGGGTCAATCGGACTCCAATTTCAGAGTTCTTTATATGTACGGACTCATGAGATGATGAGGATCATTTTGGTATAAAGTTTGTCGAGTTCCGAGACGTGGGCCTGGGGGTCGGGTTTTGGCTAATTTCAGGTTTGTGCATAAAGTTGATATTTTTCGATTGGGTTTCATTCCCCTAGCATATTTTGATGTGTTAAATATGAAATTGATAGATTTGGAGCACTCAGAAGTTGATTCGAGGGGCAAACGTATTGTGGAGTAGCTTTTCGGGCTAGTTTGAGGTAAGTAATGTCTTTAAATCCTGTCCTGAGGGTATGAAACCCCAGACTTTACATCCTTTCACAGTTTTGGAGTGACGCACACACTGGATGACGAGTGTGGGGCGTGCACGAATTGGAAATTTGGAAATATGTTCCTTTTTAGGCAACTATTGAGTTGCGAAACCACTTTTAAAGCATACGTTTTATAGTTTTACTATGATTTGATGTAATTGGGTTGTAAGCCATGTTTGAGGCCGAGTCCCGACCTGTTTAACCCGTTGGGGGATATTTTCCTGATATTTCTCACTTATTATATTATGATTTTACACTCAGTCTTTCTTGATAAATTATTTTGACACTCAGAGTTTATTGATATTATTTCTTGAAATGAGATACTGTTTTGGGTCGAGAACCCCGTTTATTCATGGCCCGAGTGCCATGTTGAGAGTGTTTGACTGAATGAGGCCAAGAGCCTATATTATAAGGATATTGATGATATGAGAGAGGCCAAGTGCCTAAGTGATGATTTCCATGATTTGTCTTATTTATAGCGCTTGGGCTGAAGGAGCCCCTCCGGAGTCTGTACACCCCCGGTGAACGCAAGTACCTACTGAGTGCGAGTGCCGAGTGCAGAGTGCCGAGTGACGAGTGATTGGGAGGCATGAGTGACTGTGAGGTGCTGAGTGACTGTTACTGACCGATGGTGAGGTGTTGACTGATGAATTATGAGTGATGATATGGCCCGAGGGCGGATTTATAATGATATTTTGCTGAGTTTTGATTATGATTCATTTCATCTTTTATACTGATATTTTGGAAATTTTACTGAGAAATACTGGAAATTATACTTGTTCAAAGGATTCATTTTACAGAAATTGGTTCTCAAGTTACGTATTAAAGGTATACCGTATTTAGACTATGTGTTTTACTATTTGTGAATTGGTGTATTTGCTGTGTGTTTCATATCTTTAGACTTGATTTATTTTCATTACCACTGAGTTGACGTACTCATCATTACTCCCTGTACCTTTGTGTACAAATCTAGGTACCGGTTCTGAGCACTAGTCACTTGCATCCGTACGGCATCAGCTTCTGGGATTTCGAGGTAGTTGTCCAGCGTCCGCAACTTCCTTATTTACCTTCCTTCATTAGTATTTAGTATTTCTCATGAGACTTTGTATTACTACATTAGCAGTGTTATTATTATCTTAGATGCTCGTGATCAGTTGGCTCCAGTTCTGGGGATTATTTAGACTGTCGTCTTATATAATGAATTGTTAAAGACTTAGAATATTTTATACTTGTTATCTATTATGATTTGGGGTCGTGACAAGTTGGTATCAGAGCACTAGATTATATAGGACTCAACGGTTATGAGCAGGTTTAGTAGAGTCTTGCGGATCGGTACGGAGACGTCTGTATTTATCTTCGAGAGGCTACATAACTCTTAGGAAAAATCTCATTCTTGAATTCTGTCTGCCAATCTGTTGCATATGGAAATCTAAACTCTTGTGTTTCATTCTCTCACAGATGGCGAGGACACGCGCTACGAATCACGGTGACCAGACACCAGCTGGACCCACGAGAGGTAGAGGCCGCAATCAAGGCCGTGGTAGAGGTAGGGGACCAGCCCATGCAGTAGCCGGGGTAGTACCAGAGGATCCCCCTACTATTCAGGATCAGGTTCCCGCCGCGGGTTCTCCAGCGGGACAGGCTCAGGCACCGACAGTGCCCATCGTTATTCCGGGTCTTCAGGAGACCCTGGCTTAGATATTGACAGTATGTACCAGTTTGGCTCAGGCAGTTGCTATGTCTCCTACTGTCGCCACATCTCAGGCCGTGGGAGGCACTCAGATTCCAGCTGCCCGTACACCTGAGCAGGTTGTACAGGGCCTTCAGACACCGGGGGCAGTCCCATCCCAGCCGGTTGCCCCAGTTCAGGATTATGTGGTCCCAGCTATGTCCGAGGATGAACAGCGCAGGCTGGAGAGGTTCAGCAGACTTCAGCCTCCGACTTTCAGCGGCATAGAGGGCGAGGATGCCCAAGGTTTTCTGGATAAATGTCAGAAGATGCTTCGTACTGCTGGGATTCTGGAGACCAGTGGAGTCTCATTTGCTACATATCAGTTTGCTAGTGCTACCTTCACATGGTGGGAAGCATTTGAGAGGCGTACGCCGGTTGGTTCAACACCCCTCACATGGAAGCAGTTCTCCACGATCTTTCTGGAGAAGTATGTTCCTCAGTCCCACATAGAGGAGCATCGCAGACAGTTTGAGCAGCTGCGCCAGGGAGAGCTGTCAGTTACACAGTATGAGATGAGGTTTTCTGAGTTGGATCGACATGCTTCTGATTTAGTCCCTACTAATAGGGAGTGGATGTCACACCTCCTTTTTTCACCCCCAGCGTAATAAAGGTGTAATAAGGGAGTTTTTCCACTTTAAGTGTCATTATTCAGATTTGGGATTTATTTTAGCTTTAGAGTCGCCACCCGGATTTTTGACGATGGATACCGTTTTATTTTAAAAATCCCAAACCGAGGAATTTTGACTCTGTTTTAATTTGTCTGCGAACCAGAAATCCGAGTAAGGAATTCTGTTAACCCGGGAGAAGGTGTTAAGCATTCCCGAGTTCCATGGTTCTTGCACAGTTGCTTACTATTAATATTTGGCCTAAATTATCTGATTGTTTACATGTTTTTAGCCTATTGTGCATTTAGCCTTTTTAAATTTTAGCCACTTTTAATATTTATGGATTTGTCTTGAAACAAGTCACGATAGCCTGCACTTTTTTTGTCTTTGGACACATTATAACTGCGCCACATGAAATGCAACCGCAATTATAATATGTGATTTTTATTATTGTTTTGAGTATGAGCCGGGGACATGAGTTGCCACACCTGAGTGTAGATTATATAGTCATTAATATGGTCATGACGATTAAAAATGCCTATTTGAGGCGATACTCAATTATTCTCTAAGTTTTGAAAGTTTTATCTAAAAGAGGTATTTTAACTTACGGGATACATATATAAACCACTTTTGATTTTTACGGATTTATCTTGGAACAAGTCACTGTTGATACCTAATTTTTCCTTAAATTATTTTAAAACTTGCATATATACCCCCAAAATCACTTTTTATAATAACTCGTATTTTTCCATAATTTTTCATATTTTTTTTATCAATTTATTTTCTAATTTATTCAGTACTTTATATCTAATAATTATTCACAAATTATATTGCAAATAATTTCAAAATATTTTCTAGCTCAATATATAATTTTTAATCCTATTAAGATTTAATTATTTCACAAATAGCCAATTTGGCATTATTTGACCATAATTATAATACTTTTGCAATTATAGCCTAATTGTACATTTTATGCTATTTTAATTCCATAATTAGTCATTTTATATTTTTTATATTAGTTAATTACCTTAATTTCACCATTTAGCCTTAATTTCATTTTATCTAATTATTAGCTATTTTTATTAATTATTTACCTATTTAATTGGGTATTTAACAATTAGCCCTTTTATTTAAATTATAGCCTAATTTAATCCAACCCCAACCCCAATTAAAACCAGCCCAATTACATAACCCAACAACCCAGGCCCAATACCCTATCCTACCCGACCCAGCGTCTGATTTATCCTGGTCGTTGATCAATTTTGATCAACGACCCAAAATCGCCCCTTCCTAATTTAACCCCTAACGACTACCCTCTTCCCCTCATTCACTCCCCGTTCATTCATCTCTCTACATCTCTCTCTCTATCTCTGCTTTCTCTAGAACCTTCTCGTCTCCTCCTCTCCGACGGAGTCTGTCCATCTCCTTCGGCCACCTCCCTCGCCAGAAGTGATGCCCTATCACCATCCACTATCCTATGCTTCACCCCATGCCGGTTTTGTGCTACCCTGAGGTCCTCAGGTGAACCTGGAGCGGTTCAACTCCTACCCATGGTCCCTCACGCCATTTTTCGGCCACCTCCGACCGTTTGAGTAAGATTTATGACTTTTCCGGCTAAAGACGGTAACATTTTAAGGTTTTCTCGTCTTCTCTGGGTTCTCTAAAACCCTAAATCTTAAGATTTTCCGATTTCCTTTAGATATGTTCTTGATCTATGTATATTTTGAGCTTTTTATCACTTTCCTCAAAGGTTTTTTTCCGATTTCTCTGAAATAACTCTTTATCTTCAACTAGGATTTCTTAACCCCTTTCAAAACACTTTATCTTCTGATTTTTGGTACTAATATATGATTCTCAGTATACTTTAAACGTTTTATTAAGTATTCTCTCTTTACTTGAGTTATTCTGTTATAAACCCCCAATTTTTAGGGTTCTGAGTTCGTCCTGGTTGCTATGTTTAGTTAATCTGTATGTTTCTCGTAAGCATCCTATGATTCTGTGATTTTTACTTATGTTTGCTTGTTAGGGTTTCTGTGATCGATTAGTCCTGTCTATATCATGTTCTATACAAAACCCTAACTCATATTTGATACTGTTCTTCTTATGGTCTTGATTCTAGTTTATTACCTGCTTATTCTCATAGTGTTATGATAAATCAGTGTTATCTTCTCTATTTCCTTAGAACTGTGATATTTTCCTTAAGATTGTGATTCTGTGTATTTTTCTTTAGAACTCTTTACTAATTTTGCATATTTGTATGACATTTGCCGTATTTGATAACTGATTCCCTGTGATTTCGAGGGATCTCTTACTGATTTTCAGAATTATTTTCTACCTTATGTTATGTATAAGTATGCTGTCAATTAATTATATACTTTCTTTAATTAATATATTTCGTACTTAGCCCTAATCACATGCCCTATCCTTTACTACTCTTTGTATGATTAAAATCAGTCTTTCAATTAGCTCTCTTTCCTTATTTACCACTGTGGTATCCGTTTGAACTATGACTCCTTAAATGTGGCGAGTACTTGTATTGGTTGGATCCTAGTTGTGTTTACTTCTATAATTATATCCACTTTACTTGATTCCTTTCCTTATTTTGCCACTACTTGTTACCGTTTGGGTGTGATTCCTTAACTAACGGAATTTTGTATACTAAATTGATTCTAATTGATGTTTATTTCTATAATTGTTGTTGAACTATTATTTTTACCTTATTCCTCTGCCTGCTTTTAAAACTATATATACTCTATTCATTATTATCAAACACACGAACAACTAATATGTTCAACTCTCTCTCTCACAACTAAACTTGCTACTCTCTCTATTCTCTCTTCTGTGCTACTTGATACTATTCTAAGTTAGCCAGCTGCAAGGCAATGCTAACTACTGTGCCTCTCCTATTTCCGCTTTGTGTTTCTGCTTTCTTCACTTCACTGGTATATCCTAATTCAGATTTCAGTCCCCAAGCCAACATGTTTCTATTATTGTTGCAATTTATTGTGTTTCTAATCTGCTTCTATTAACTATTCTGTTGTTCAACATGTAATTAAGATCCTGAATTCCCTCTGCCTGTTAAGTTATGATTTACTTGTCAATGGCCAACATGTTTCTGTACACTTAGTACATATTTCTTATGTGAATCCCCATGCCTATGATTGATACATTAGTTTGATCATGGTCTTAGTTGTCTGGTGTTGATATGTTAATCTCATCCGATACTTTATTGTACCCCTGATCCTCTGAACCCTTAGGAGCTTCTGATTGCATGCCTATATGTGTTTCTGCCTTCTACATGCTTACCTTACTTGACCTGTATTTGTCCCCCAAGTCCCATACCCCTGCTTGTGATTGTTGGACTATTCTTGGTCCTGTTTTGTGATGCTGAACTTGTTTTGAGAATGGTGTTCTTTCTAACTGTTTTCATCAGTTAAATCTTTTGTTATGACAAAATATTTTCACTAAGTCTCTCCTTTTTTTTTCAAAACTGTATCAAAAACTGTTTTCTTACTCAAAGTTTTCAAACTATATCAAGTACTCTCACTATATTCTTAGACCCCTTAGGTTCTGCCCCTTTGTGTGAGCATTGCCTTGGGACCCTTGATCTCCCTCTGTACTTTGACACACAAGAGCTGGCCTTTCCACACTGCACTTACTCTATCTTGGCTATGAAATCTGGGTGTGAGCACTGCCCGGGATCCCTTGAGATCCTTAGGGAACTCTGACACACCCGGATTATGAGAAAGGTTGTGAAACATACTTGGTATTGAGGACATGGAGAATCTGGGCCTATTCCGTAGGCTCCCTATAGTTAAATTCTTATTTTCCTCTATTTCAATTATGTAATTCATGTTCAATGGTCTGTAATAACTATTTGTAAACAAATCTGGGGACGGATAGTGAAAATGGGTGGGTAATATGCATGTTGTAGTATAATCAAGGGTAGAAATCATGCCTCCTAGGTTTACTTTTCTCTATGCGCAATAGCAACCATGTCTAGGTATAGCATGCCAAGCATGCCATGAATTGTATATCTTGCTACTTAGGATTTATATCTATTGTATTCAACATCTCATCTACGCTTAAAAATCCTGCATATAGGGTAAATAATAACAATAAAATAAACTGATATTACGTGATTCTGCCTTGTAAACATGCCCTGAATTTCATTTAGAAATAATGCCTTAGCATAAGTGAGTTAACATAAGTTGTTCATGCACTCACCATGCTGCAACCATGCTACATACTTAGAAATCCTGCTTTAGGTAAACAACGTTAAAAACTGTCATTCCTGCCTATCTTGAAACTGTGCATAACTTAATGTGCACTTAGAAATCTTGTTTAAAGTTATTATGCATAATGCTGCATTAGAGATCATGTTTTAGGGTCGTACTTATTCAATCACACCTAGTCTAAATACAGATGTCTAAAGCAGTTCTCCTGTTCTACAAACTGGTAAAATTAGTCTCTGAATATCTGCAACACCTAAAACTGCATGTTATTAGGTATACGACCTGAAGCTGTTATCAACTATGAATACTGCTATACGCCTAGGCAAGCCTTAATTAACCAACTTAAAAAATAAAAACAAGAACTGTCCTTGTGATTATGTTTAACTGTCAGCATGTTAAAATCAGTAGGCAAGCCTGATTAGGACTTCCTCTCTGAGTTGTAATAAACCTGACTCTACTATTATCACTTAGACATCATGCTTAGGATCTGAATCTGGACCTTAATTGTGTATGAGACGTGCTGTTTATGTGCATTGTTTGTGGAGGTCTTTGAGCCCTTTTCCTGTTTATGTGCTACCCCTTATCTGTAGTCCTACTTTGTTCATTATATGTCGCCCTAGCAATTTTACCTTTAAAACCTGAGGGTCTGCCTAGAACTCCCCCCCTTTATAGGATAAGAGTCCTCGGGACTGATAGGAAAGGGACGGGTAACAACATGCAATAGAGGTCGTGACCAACACACGCTTTAATTACCTTCACGAGGTAGGAAAAAGTAGATATGGATATGATGACCGGTGCGCTAATACCACGTGTAGTCCCTCTTTGAGGAGTGTCATACCGGGTAAGGATATTCCCTTACTTTCATAGACCTTCTAAGATTGTAATCCCTTTCAAAATCTAGCTTAACTGTTTTCAAATATTTGTATTTGGACTTAAACCCCCTATATTTGAGCCCTAATTGTTTATTCGCTAAATTGTACAAATTCACAAAAATCTGTTTGGCCGGGAACCACACTTGTGGATCCTGAGGGGTGCCTAACACCTTCCCCTTAGGATAATTTCAAGCTCTTACCCTATCTATGGTTATTGACGTAGTTATAAATGAACCCCCTAGGTGCTCTAACGCACCTTAAAATTGTTAGGTGGCGACTCTTCAAAAACGCAAACCCCCTTTTCCAAAAGGAACGAGTTGTCTCGACCAATGTCATAAACCCGATTTCGCGAGAAAAAGGGGGCACGACAACATGGAGACTCCGTTGGGGATGATTAGGCTTTTACCACTTCAAATTGCCTTGTGAATTTGTACCTTTACTTTGTTTGATATTTGCACCCTTTCCTTTTTCACTTTATGTGCAATTAATTGTTTATCTCTTTTAAGTATTTACTCTTTCCCAGAAACAAAACGGACATGTTTCTTTGTTTCCCTTTGTAACTGTTTTAAATCATAACTGTTGTATTTACCGCTTTCTTAACGTGCACATACATGACAACCTGCTTTTGATGCTTGTTATTGCATAATCATTCTCAACATTCATACTCCACTCGTGCCAAACAAAATACTATAGCAATGCTTGATGAGTGGTTGTGCCCTTCCTATATTATTACTCCCTAAATTTGGAAATGCTTATTTGCGGTAAAACTAGTCAATCAACGGTGCAGTCGACGATTCCGTGCCTTCCCCCCTTGAGTTGTCCGCTCAAGGGTACCAGTTTAAAACCCCATAGAAACCTTACTCTGTTACGTTGGTGCATGCATCATGGTCAAACCTAGCCAGGCTAATGTGTTGTCCGCACAATAGCCTTTAAGATACCCTTGTCCAAAATTCCACTGGGTCTCCCTAAACCCAAATGGACATCATCACGTTTTGTGCATTTATTTGGAGAATTAAATGCTTCATGCTAATTGTTGATGTTAAATAGTCGAGTTTGGTGAGGGTAAAGGCCTAACCTTGTTTGCCTTGCAGAAATATGAGGCAAGAAGTCCCCATATTTGGCATGGTCTCTAATATCCACCCAAGATTGCTGAGTTGGTGGGAAGATTTACATTTTATGACAAAACCCTTGTCAGAAAATATCTGGGTAACCTGTTATCCCTCCTGGAGATCCAGCCTAACAACATGATAATAGAGGTTGCTGCCTTGTTTTGGGATTGTGAAAGAGCAGTGTTCTGCTTTGGGGACATCGAAATGACACCTTTTCTAGAGGAGATAGGAGGACTGGTCGATCTAGTGTAGGAGACCTCGGGTTTGCTAATGCCTGAGAACCGCACATGCAAGGGTTTCCTAAAAATGATGGGTTTGGAAAAGAATGAAGAAGTGGTATCTTAAAAGAATCATACATCCCTTTTGACTATTTGTACGAAAGGTACGTTCACAGCAAATCATACCGTACCTACCATGATGAGTTTGCCATCGCATCATTGGGACACATCCATCTTAGGGTATTCGTCTTCATGTTTTGCTTCTTGGGTCTGATCGTGTTTCCAGTGAAGAAGGAGAGAATCCATACTAGGCGGATTGGGGGGCATCCATACTAGACCCATAACGCCTGGGTACCTATTTCGGTGAGGTCCGAGTTTTTATGGTTTTTAAGAGTT
>ML339681.1:0-13816 GCA_005239505.1 Nicotiana paniculata | reverse complement strand
AAATTGAGATTTTTGCACCTTTTCCTCCTAAGGCACTTAGTCGCTAAAAGAAGTAAGGTGAGCCAATGGGGATTAGATTTTGCGTGGAGCCATGGAAGGGCCCATTGGTGCACTAAGAATTGTATTCAAAAGTCACAAGCCATTGAATCTTCATGTATGGAGTGTGTAGTAAAGAAAGAAAAAAAATGATAGTAAAAGTATGTACAAAAAGATACACACCTCCAAATTTTTATTAATTTGTGCTAGTGAAAATATAGAAGTGCTTAATTGAAAAAGAGCTATGTTGAATATGAATTGTGGCAAGGAAGTTGGTTGAGAAGAATATGTGTTGATTTGTGAAGGTAGTGTATTAAAGTGCTTAGGAGGGTTAGTCACTATTCCTAAATATATCCTACCGGTCACATAGCCTACATTACAGCCTTAAAAGTCCTAATTGAGCCTAGATTTGGCTAACTTGAATTAGTGGAGATCTACACTACGGGCAAGCTTATGATACGACCACGGGATGCATATAAATTCTTTGTGAGAGTGAGGGAATTTGTTCAATTGTGTAATGTCCTTAAATTATGTCAAAAACCATATTTGAATGTGTGGACTAGTTATATTCACTCTTTTGTTGTTGGTGATGGCACATGATCTCATGAAAGATTGGTAACATTGTAATTTTCTTGTTGGGTAGGTGCGTGAATTGAGAGGGCTTAGTAGTTGCAAGTCGACTCTTGAGGTTGGGTTGTTCCAATTAGGTTGATTCGTGTGATTGATAAAATTGTTATACTTGGGCATGTTTAAAGAAAGGAAAGAATGTGAAATTTTGTANTCATATGTGCATAATGGAGTCTATTTCATGTGTAAGTGAATTGGAGATGGAAGCCGAGCTAAATGGATGCATAAACGTCAAAAATACGCTCAAGAGTCGAAAAGGAGTGAACCGGGCTATAGCCAGGCGTTAGAGCCATAAATCTAGGCCTGCCCAGGCTATAGCTAGGCGTTAGAGCCATAAAGCCAGGCCTGCCCAGGCTATAGCTAGGTGTTAGAGCCCAAACTCCAGGCCTGCGCAGGCTATAGCTGGGCGTTTGGGGCTTAATGCTAGGGGTCTCTAGTCCGGTCCAATTCCAGATTTGAAGCTTTTAAGTGTTTCCCGGTATGAATAGAAGTATCCTACACGTTCAGGGTTTGTCCCAAACATATAAATAGACCCAAAAATACAATTTTGAGGGGAGGATGCCATTTTTGGAGAGAAGATACACACGGGATCATTAGGAAGCAGAGGATGGCTCAGTTTTCTTCATCTTAATCTAGTATTTTCAATTTATGCAAGACTTATGCAATTGTTTGATTCTAGCATGAGTGGCTAAAAACCCATTGTTGTAGGGTTGTGGTTTAGCCATGAATATTGTTATTCGACATTAATTTGACCTTGATTATAATTCACTCAATATATGGTTGTTTCTTCAATTCTGCATTTAATTGCTTAATTTTCTGGCCAGCAGTTAGGTTCTATATACTATCTATGTTATGCTTGGTAAAGCCGTACATAGATTAGAGAAGAATTGAAGAGAGCGCGATCTTAACCTTTCAGGGGAGCGGATTTGTGGTTAGGATAGGAATATACCTAGTCACCGTGCTTAATTAAACATCGTAATCTTAGTGCGTTCTAATAGATTAATTTCATAGGAATATAGGCATTAATCTATTTAGAATAGGCGAGTAGTACTTCGGGAGAAGGCTACGAGAGCAATTATCGATTAATTAGCAACCATGAGTGAATTATAGGAAAGGGAGAGTTCATTAGAATGCAATACGAGTGTTGAATTGATCACAACCCTGGAATATTTGTCTCTACTGAATACACACAACAATATTCTTGTCACTTCATAATTAGTTAGTTCATAGAATCGCAGTATAAATTAGTTACATTCCTGGATTTTGTTTTGGCTCGATTAAATAACAATTAGAATGATTCAGCAAGTAGTTTACGCAAGTCCCTGTGGGTTCGACATTCGATTTAACATTATATTACTAGCTACGACCACGTATACTTGCATGTGCATTTGGGACCAACTAGTTTTTGATGCAGCAGCAGGAGGTCAGATGTTGGAGAAGAATTATGATGAAATATTTGCATTACTGAATAAATTCTCCAAAAGCAATCTGGACTGGCAAGGTGAGTTTGGGAGAAATGTGGTTCAGAAGTCACCAGGGGTTCTTGAAATAGATGTTGTCTCAACATTATCAGCTCAGATCTCTACATTGACTAATCAAGTCAATCAGATGAACCTGATCATTAACCAGCAACAGGCCCAGCTAGTGCAACCAGTTCATTAGATTCAGGTAGTTTGTGAAGTTTGCGGAGAGGGTCACATGAGCAGTCTATGCCCAGCAAATCCAGAGGCCAAACAAATCAGTATGGGGACACCTACAATCCCAACTGGAGGAACCACCCAAATTTCTCTTGGGGTGGTAATCAAGGCAATCAAAATCAATATCGGCCTCAAGCACCTCAACAACAATACAGACCACCTCAGGCTGAACAATCATCTACCTTTGAGGAGATTATGAAGAGAATGATGAACGACCAACTTGCTTTCAATTAGAAAATAATGGCTGATCACCAGGCCCAAGCAGCAATAATGAGAAACTTGGAACGTCAATTGGGGCAACTTGCCAGTTCCCATTACCAGACCAGCAGGAGCTTTTCCTAGTGATACTGAGCCTAATCCTAAGGCTCAAGTCAATGCAATTAACTTGAGAAATTGAAGAATACTAGAAGGAGCTCCAAAAACAAAGAAGAATGCAGCTCATCCTGGAGGAGAATTAGTTCCCAAGCCAGTTGAGGGAAATGAGAAAGATGATAAAGGACCCGAGCCAGTAATTGAAACAAGGCCACCACCTCCATTTCCACAAAGACTGCAGAGGCAAAAAAATGATGCTAAGTACAAGAAATTCCTAGATATGTTGAGCCAAGTGAGTGTGAATTTGCCTTTGGTGGAAATTTTGCAAGAAGTGCCTAAGTATGCGAGGTATCTCAGAGATATGGTGGCAAATAAACGAAGACATGCAGAGTTCGAAACAGTTGCACTCAGTGAAGAGTGTAGTGCCAGAGTTCAGAGTAAACTTCCTTCTAAGTTGAAGGATCATGGGAGTTTCGCAATTCCTTTATCTCTTGGAAAACAAGAAGTTGGTAGAGCCATGTGTGATTTAGGGGCTAGTATAAATTTGATGCCATCTTCTTTGTTCAAGAAACTCGGATTAGGGGTTCTTAGACCTACCACAATCACCTTACAGTTAACAGATAGGTCGCTAGTTATGCCGGAAGGAATTATTGAAGATGTGCTAGTTCGAGTGGGAAAGTTTATTCTTCCCGCTGATTTTATTGTGCTTGATTACGAGGCAGATGAGGAAGTGCCCATTGTATTGGGGCGACCATTCTTAGCTACCGGTGGAGCAATTACTGATGTGAGGGCAGGGAAATTAAAAATGAGAGTTGACGATGAATAGGTCACTTTTAATGTGTACAAGGCACTTAAACTCCCAAAGCATTATGAGGACATATGCACGATTACTGTGGTCGACGTGAAGGGAATAGAGCAGAGTCCTTATGTGAATGACAGTGATCCAGAGGAGGCGGTGTTGCAAGCTGAGGGTGTAAAGATAATTGAGAAAAGAACCAGAGATGAAAAAGGAGACCCGTTATGAGCGTGCAAAAAGGTAGGCTTCATGGGAGAAAGAAGAAGAGAAAGCACCCAGCCTGAGAAGAGTAGCAGAGTCGTGCCACGACTATTAATAAGGTGCTTGTTGGGAGGCAACCCAGCCTGTATATCTTTTCATTATTTTTTTAGTGTCAGTTTTATGTTGTTTTTATTTTGTAGAGTAGGGGAAGTCTGAGTACCCAAAATTTGAAGTTGAGGGCATGTTTGAGCTTAAGTGTGGGGTCATCCCGACTCTAAAGATTGAGAATCATGTCCGAGCTAGGACCGAAGGGGTCTCAGGGAGTATTTCTCACCCTTGTTTTAATATTTTTCTTTGTGATCATGCATCGAGGACGATGCATAACATAAGTGTGGGGTGGGCAAACTACTTTCTGAGGTGTAATTGTATAAAATTATTGTTTTGTAGAAAAAATCTCAGATTTCTCCCAATGATGGATCTGTTGGACAATTTTCTTGAGGGATAAAGTCCGATTTAAAAATACCACATAAGCCTTAAAGGAATCAAATCTCACAATGAGGAATCAATAAGGGAAGTACTCCTAACAACCCTGTAGCCTATCGAAGATAAGTACAGACGTTTCCATACCGATCCACAAGACTCTACTAGACTTGCTCATGACTCGTGAGACCTAAGGGAACCTAATGCTCTGATAACATGTTGTCACGACCCAAAAATCTATTAAGGTCGTGATGGCGCCAGATACCATCGCCAGGCAAGCCAATCATTAACTAGTTGAAATAAATTCCTATTTTAACATTTTTGAAATAATTACGTTTAGCTTATTACGTAATAACTAAACAAAAATCCATTAAGCAAATACGATAGTTTAAATATTCCATTTTAGCAAATATATCCCAAACACATCCCAGAACCCGTTGTCACAAGTGCATGAGAAATTTCTAAGAATTTATACAATCGTTAAAAAGCTTGTCCGAGATGCAAATTGGACAATGAAATTTAAAACAAAATGAATACAATACGAGGAAGACTCTGTCAGCTGCGGATCACCTCCGAATGATGAAACTCGCATAAGCCTCCAAACCAGTCACATCGCTGTGAAAGTACTTGTGCAATAAAAATGCACAGCAAGTGTAGCATGAGTACGAAAACGACGTGTACTCAGTAAGTATCCTGCCTAACCTCAAAGACGTAGTGACAAGAGGTCTATTTGACACTTGCTAGAGGTCAATTTAGTATAATCAAGTGAGACACTAAGCATGAATGCCGTAGGCAATTTATTTAAATATCAGTGATAAGGAATACTATTTCTTCTTATATTTAACACTTTAACACCTTCTTCATTTCAGTTGAAAAGTTAAATGATAATCAGGGATGAGAACATCAGACTTATTTCACATTTTACACATCAATTCTTCTTTTTTTTAACTGGCAATTAAGAATTTCATTAGGCCGATAAACATGTATAAATCACAGGAAATACGTAGCAATTATCATGCGCAAGAAATGCCGAGGGTCGAACGGCACAGACCAAAAATAATAAACTGTACACTGCCGAAGGATCGAACAGCTCGAACCATAGATGCATCTATTTTCCCCGCTGGCGAATCGATCATGCGACGCAGTCAACATAATAACAATAAGGCTAGCATGCTCGCAAATCATACCTACGACTCAGGTGCTCATATGTACATGTATTCACATAATAAATCCACATTTTTATCAAGAAAACAGCTTCTCAAGAAAATGATAAAATTCTTCTTAGAGGAACACGAAAAATAGCATTTAAATCTTTGTTTTGAAACTCATTTGCCAAGTTTAATAATATTCAATAATATAGACTTATCAGGAATACAATTATCCACAAAGGAGTCAATTTCTAAATGATTAAGAGAAGTACACTCTAGTCTTCTTAGGAAATAACTTACCGATTCAATAGCATTAACAGTCTAATAGTGTGGGCAGGATCACATGTACAACACGTAAGACATGCTAGTGGGTCCTAGACTACCCGGACATGGCATAATAGTAGCTATGCACGGTCTCCCGTCACCTCGTACGTACGTAGCCCCGGCAGATAGTAGCACATACTCAATTAGTTCACCTAGGGGGACAATTCCCCCTCGCAAAGTTAGAAAGGAGACTTACATCGCTCTGAAATTCCATAACCGACTTCCAAGCCCTTCCGACGACTCCAATGGATGCATAATTCCCCAAAACTACCAAATAACGGGCAAAGCAATGAAAATTCATTCTAATATTTGCAACAATTCAAATTATATAATTTCCCAACTCCGCTCAGTGAATTGACCAAAATGCCCTCGGGCCCACGTGCCCTGATTCCGAAATTTCTCAAAGATATACCCTACCCATAGTCTTACTAACTCAAATATAAAATTTACTCTAAATTCCATGCTCAAATTCATGTCTAAAAATCGATATTACCCATTTTCTAGGTTTTCTTCAAAATTCCCAATTTCCACAATTTTTCATGTTCAATCCATGCATAAACCTTGTATTTAACTTGGAATGAGAAGGAATCCCTTGCATGATGCTGCTTGATGAAAATAACCCTTTGAAATTCTCCAAAATCGCCCTAACCAAGAGAAAGAATTGATGAAATGGCCAAAATCCCGTTTAAAATAGAACACTACCCATACAAACCTTCTGTCTGATCGCACACCAATATCCGCGATCGCAAAAACCATGTTCAGAAGCCTCCAAGCACACCCTGTGCGATTGCACAGTAGACACTGCGATCGCACAAGCCAAATCCTGCAGCCTCACTTTTCCTTCTGTGCGGTTGCACACCTACAAGTGCGATCTCACAAGCCAAACTTCCAGCCCTCAAATATCTTCTCCGCGATCGCACAACTAAGGCTGCGATTGCACTGGACCCCCAAAAAATCAGAAAACAGCAGCAACCAAACACTTGGAAATAACTCGGAACCACCCCAAAACACACCCGAGACCCTCGGGACCCCGTCCAATCACACGACTCAGTCCCATAAGCTCACACGGATTTGTTCGAGGCTTCAAATCATATCAAACAATGCCAAAATGACGAATCGCACTAAAATTCAACTTTATGAACTTTGAACTTTAAAACATCCACAACCGATGCCGAAACCTATAAAATCACATCCGATTGACCCCAAATTTTACACACAAGTCATATTCGACACTGCGGACCTGCTACAACTTTCGGGATCGCATTCCAACGCCGGTATCAAAATTTCCACTTCCGATCGGATTTCTCAAAAACCTTCAAATTTCAACCCATACTTAGGAAATTTCTTCAAAAATACTAACTTTCACAATACACACTGAAAGGCTCCCGGGTTATCTAAAATCCGATCCGGATATACGCCCAAGTCTGAAATCATCATACGAACCTGCTGGAACCTTGAAATCCTGATTCGGAGGTCGTTTACTCAAATTCTAATCTAAGTTAATTTCTCCAACTTAAGGCTGTTGAAATGAGAATGTTCTTTCCAAATTAACTTTAAACTTCCCGAAATTAATTTCGACCACGCCCACGAGTCATAATACCTGAAATGGAGATGTTCATGACTTCAAACCGCTGAACGACATGCTAGAGCTCAAAACGACCTGTCGGGTCATTACAATGGTGGCTAAGACTCAGATTGACTATCTCCTCATCAAGAGGTGTGATAGGGGGTTGTGCGAGGATTGCAAGGTGATACCTGGTGAGAACCTTGTAACTCAACATAGGCTCCTGGTGATGGAAGTCCGTATCTTGATGAAGAGGAAGGAAGAGGTTTATACGAGGTCAGTCAAGGATTAGGTGGGGAGCTTTGTCTAAGGATAGTGCCCAGGAGTTGGAGGGGCGGCTGACGAATATGGTTACCTGGAAGAGTGGTGGGGACACTAGCGATATGTGGATGGCGACGGCGAACTATATAAGGGAGGCAACAAGAGAGGTGTTGGGAGTTTCGAAAGGTTACTCTAGCGGGTACCGAGGCGACTGATGGTGGAATGACGTGATCCAACGTAAAGTGGAAGCCAAGAAAGCGAATTACATTAAGTTAGTAGAGAGCACCGAAGAGGATCACATGAGAGAGAACAAATAAAGATATAAGGAGGCTAGGAAGGAGGCGAAATTAGCGGTCATAGAGGCTAAGACTGCTGATTTTTGTCGGCTTTATGAGGAACTAAAGGACAAAGGTGGGGACAAGAAGTTATTTTGGTTGGCCAAAGCGAGAGAGAAGAAGGCTCATGACTTGGATCAAGTGAGGTGCATCAAAGACGAGGACGGTTGAGTATTGATGGAAGAGGCCCAGATTAGGCAAAGATGGCAGTCGTACTTTCATAAACATCTAAATGAAGAGGGGGATGAAAAAATCGTGTTAGGGAAATTGGGGCACTTCGAGAGTCACTGAGACTTTAGGTATTGTAGGCGCAAAGAAACCGGACCATACGAGATTCCAGTAGAGTTTTGGAGATATGCGGGTAGAGCAGGCTTGGTGTAACAACCCGACCGGTCTTTTTGCGTTATCGGACCCTGATCCCTAAATGAAACTTCCCATAGCGGCTTATTATGATTTATGACTTGCGGGGACTGGTGGTCCGGGATTCGGAGGTGTTTAGAGTGCTATAGGAACATTTGGTTCCTTAAGGTTTTCCTTTAAGACCAAGTTTGACTTCGGTCAACATTTTTAGTAAACGACCTCAAAATCGAGTTTTGACGATTCGGTAACTTCGTATGATGAATCCGGACCTAGGCGTATGTTCGGAATGGGTTTTTGATGACCCGGGAGCGTTTCGGCACCCAATATTGAATTAAGAGTTCCTTAAGTTCCTATTATGGTTTGGTACATGTTTTTGTGATATCGAGGTCCGAATGGAATTCCGAGACCGGGAATAGTTTCGTTATGTCATTTATGACTTTCCTGCAAAACATTTGATTTCATTCCGAGTATTATAGGTCGTTTCGGCGCGTTGTTAGCGAAGTCTAGAAAACTTAAAGTTCCTAAGTTTGGTTCTAGGTGTTTTGATGTGTGATTTTAAGTTTTAGCGTTGTTTTCGGTGTTCCGAAGGCTTGAGCGAGTCCGTATTATGATTTAGGACTCGTTGGTATATTTGGACGGGGGATCGGGTGGGCCCAAGTGCTTCCCGGACACCACAAGAGGCAAAAAAAAATCAGTTGCATTAGCTGCTGGTGCACCTGTTCTGGTGTGACAAGAGGTGCGGCTGCCCAATCGCAGGTGCGAGACCGCTCCTGCGGTCCTAGCCTCGTAGATGCGACCCCTAGTGGTCAGGCCAATTCTTGCAGGTGCGAAAAAAATTCCGCAGGAGCGGAGCCGCAGGTGCGATCTCCACTCCGCAGGTGCGGGCCCAGGCTTGCTAGTCCATTTTCGCAGGTTCGAGCCTTCGCTCGCAGGTGCGGTCCTCAAGCCGCAAGTGCGGAAATGTTGTTAAGACAGTGTGTTTTTATACACAGGAATTAACTCATTTCCCTTATCTTCTTCTTCTTCCTTGGGGAGATTTCCACCATTTTTGAGGGGAAAATGACTTAGTTATTGAAGGTAAGTAAATTCTACTCTAATATTAGCTTCATGCATGGAATACTAGCTTAATTAACTACCTAAATTGGTAGAAATTCAAGAATGGGGTAGTAACCTAGGGCTTTCGATAATTTGAGAATTTACCCGTGAATTAGCTATGAAATCAAGTAGAAATTGTATATTAATGATCCTTAGGCTATGGGTGAGTGTTTCCTTCGAGAACTTTTGGAATCCGAGCATGTGGGCCCGAGGTTAGATTTTAGAATTTCTTAAAGAATGGGAAATTTACTAAATGAGTAGGAGAATTTCCATATCTTGAGCATAAATTAATGAATTTGTATAACATTTGGCTAGTTTCGAGTCCTCGGGTGTAGAGTTCGGAGTTTCGGGCACGTTCTTGGTCCGGGGAGTAGTTTCGGCACGAGGTGAGTCTCCTTTCTAACCTTGTAAGGGGGAATTGTCCCCATAGGTGATTATAAATAGTTGCATGTCCTTATTTGCGGGGTCTACGCACGCACGAAGTGATGAGAGTCCGTGCGTAGCTACTACTATGTTATGTTGGGTAGTTCTAGGAGTCACGAGCATGCTTATGTGCCTTACATGTATTCCTAAACGTATCTTGAATTTCTTATTATCGTTGATTTGGTATGAGAATATTAGGAAGTTGTGGCCCATGATATATTTCTTAGGTTCTTGCCTTAAAGAATAACCTCTGATAATTACCTAAATATTGAAAATTTTATGTGTGTATGTGGCACCGCGTCACACGTATGATTCATGAGATTAATAGCCCTACTATTATGTCAACCGCGTCGCATGTTCGATTCGCGAGCGGGGTAATAGATGCATCTATGGTTCGAGTCGTTCGACCCTCGGCAGTGCACATTTATTTTTTCGCGACGTTTCGGCTGTACGTGTCCGGCCTATTATGTGCTGTATGATTTACTGTGAATTGTTGAAATTGTACAAACTGGTTCATGTTAATAAGGGAATTTAGTACATTATGTGCTAGTGAAATTTGACATGCAAAGGTAAATACAACTATACTTGATGATTTATCTCTTTGTGATTTTTACGACTATTATGCCTGCCTAGTTCTTATTAAATCATGTTATTTAGAATGTTGACCCTGGTAAGTATCACGTCTACCTCTCGTCACTACCTCTTCGAGGTTAGGCGGGATACTCACTTGGTACATATCTATTTATGTACTCATGGTGCATTTCTGTACTTAGTTGTACAGGTTCTGAGGCTGGTGCATCTAGTTATCAGACCGGATCTCGATTCTGATCTCAGTTGGACCCGACTTCACGGTGAGCTGCTTCTCCTGACGATCCTCGGTGGCACCTTGGAGTTTTCTTTTGCTTATTTCCCGTCTATTCCTTTTAGACAATGGGATTGTATATTATGTATTGTATATTCTCTTACTATGCCTATAGGACTTGTGACACTAGTTCCTGGCACACATGTGTATTGGTAAAAAAGAGTTTCACACGTAAGCCAACTTTTGACAACTCACCCAGTTATGTGGACACAGGAGAACGCAACAGCTGGATGTGATTCTTTGAAGAGGTACGAAACAAGAGGCAGGATTCAATAAACCCTCGAGTTTATCAGCCACGGGAAACTCAACCTGATCAAAACATGGAAGAGACACGGTCAGAATGAATCTGGACAAAGCTACGGGCAGATTCAAGAACCCACAATTGATTACTCGTAAGTTATGTAACCGTACCCCAATTACCGTTATCCTTTGTAACGCCTCATTAATGTCATAATTAGTCATTAATGGGAAACCATAGCAAGAGTTGTATGTTATATCAAGGAATCTCCTATATAAGGGAGGGTAATACAGCTTGTAAAGGCATCTGATTCTCGAATACAATCTACTTCGCTTTTCTATATTTCTGCGATATTGTCTATTATTCATTTTCTCTATTCCTTGATTATCAGTAACCCGTGTTCATCCAAGAAATAGCTTTAATCAAAGGATCTAATTCTTTGGTTAAACAAATTGGTTCCGTTACCGGGAATCTGATAATCTTTGTATGCTTTCCAAGTGATATCCTCTGAATTATGTCGAACTCCAACGACAACAACCAGCAAAGGAATGGAACCCCAGTTCCATCGCTTTCATGAAACCCCACGTGGTTCAAGGGAACAATACCTAAAAAGATCAAATAACAACAATGGTGATAATGATCAAACGGTGGAACAAGATCGGGTAAAGAAAATGATTGCAGAGTATGGGAGCCAAGCTTTGCAAGAATTTGCGAGGGGATTACTGGCAGCATTACCTACACCACTGAAGCCACCCCCCAATAATACCATCACCATGGAAAATCCTCAACCTGGGTTGGAAAACTCAGGAAGAGGGGATACTCCTAATGAATCTCTAGAAGCGAGACCAGGTACATCTAATAACACAAAATTTACTGCTAACCATGCAGAAACAGATGAAGGAGAAGAACGATCGCATCGAACAAAATCCTGGAGTACCTCCTATTATCAAAGGCATTGATGTTGATAGGTATTCTCAACAACCTTGGTAGCCAAGTGCAACACCTTTGCCTACAACCAAGAAGTTTAAAATGCCTAACATTCCCCAATATGATGGAACAACTGACCCACGTGATCATGTGACTGCTTTCACTACTGGAGTAAAAGGCAACGACTTAACAAAACAAGTGATTGAATCAGTCCTTGTCAAAAAATTTGGGGAAACACTTACCAAAGGAGCCCTAACCTGGTACTCTCTTCTCCTTGAAAATTCTATTGACTCTTTTGCTGAGCTTGCAGATTCATTTATAAAAGCACACTCTGGTGCACAAAAGTTGAGAAAAGAATGGAAGACATATTCAAAATAAAACAAGGAGACACGGAACTACTCTGTGAGTTTGTAGACAGGTTTCAACGAGAAATAATGCAATTACCTAGGGATCCTGATAATTGGGAAGCTATGGCATTAGAAAGAAACCTAAACTATAAGAGCTCAAAAGCCACGAGACGACGTAAGGAAAGTTTAAGAGAATTCCTCGCTACAACATGGAACGGTGTATATAACATGTATAGTACTAAACTCAGAATAGAGGAAGATACCATTGCTCGTTCAAGAGATGAAGATCATTCCAAATCCAAACGTCCTGAATCAGACAGAAGATCAGGTAAAAATAGGTACGATCCATACTTAGGACCCTCGGGACGTGATATTCTTCCCGGGTTCGAAAACAATAGGTCAAACTATAGACCACAAGAAAGAGGTGTAGTCTCATCCTCATCTAGATCCAGAAAAGATTGAGATGAACGGCCTAGAGGTAATACTCGAATTGGGGATCATACCTTTAATGTAAGTACTACTGAACTTGTCTCAATATTGAGGAACATGGGAGACAAGGTTAAGTGGCCCAAATAGATGCGATCAAATCCAAATAGAAGGAACCCAGATCACTGGTGTGAATTTCATAACGATCATGGGCAAAAAACTGCGGATTGCAGATTTTTACAAGGTGAAGTAGAAAATTTATTGAAACAGGGCTATTAACAGAATTGTTTAGTGATAAAGGTAAACATGCATAGATGAGGAATAGGCAGGAGCCCCCAAAGCCTCCTTCTCCAAAACGAACCGTCAACGTGATACACGGAGGTGAAGAAGTAAATGGAGTGGTCTGCAAAACATGGAAAACGGGTTCGTGAAAATATGGAAGAGGATGATATAACCTTCAATGATGCAGATATCGGCGGATTAATGCTTCCTCACAACGATGCTCGGGTAATATCTTTACTTATTCATGACACTAACGTAAAAAGAGTGTTGATTGATCCAGACAGTTCAGTCAATATCATTTTGCTAAGAGTCGTGGAAGAAATACTACTGGGGAATCAAGTAATTCCAAGGGCACGAGCCATATCAGGGTTTGATAACTCTACGGTTATAACAAAAGGAGAAATTGAGCTTAGCACTTATGCTGAGGGGGTGATCAAAAGTACTAGGTTCTAAGTCATCGATAATGACATGGCTTATAACGTAATCGTAGGAAGGCCATGGATCCACGACATGAAAGCAATACCCTCCACCTTGCATCATGTAATTAAATTCCCCTCTGAATTGGTACACTACAACAAGAAAATAGAGGTAGAACAATCACGAGATAAGGGAATCTCCCAAGCGTGTAACACCGCCCAAACAGGCATGGAAGAAATTACTACCCAAATAGGTATGGAAGGTATCATAGTTGAAACAGGTACGAAAAATACTTACGAGAAGGTGAATCAAGTTACCACGGAAGGTGCATTAGACCACACGGATGCAGATTCCAGACCGGACGTCATTCATGAACCGGAGGAAGACGAGCACATCAAAACAACTACGGAAGAGCTCGAAGTTGTTCCATTGTCTGAACAAAAGCCTGAACAGAAAGTGTATATATGCACGAGGCTGGGCCCCGATCAAAGAGGTAAGTTAATTGATTATCTAAAGGCTAACGCAGACTACTTTTTGTGGTCCCACTCAGATATGACAGGCATCCCACCAGAATTGATGACTCATAAACTAAATAAAGATCTATCTTTCGTACCTGTTAAGCAGAAGAAAAGAAAGCAAGGACCATTCAAGAACTAAG
>ML339680.1:0-20404 GCA_005239505.1 Nicotiana paniculata | reverse complement strand
GGGTTAGGCTTGGCACTTACGGAGTACCGAATGTGGAGTACTCACGCCCTTTCCTACGCATGTCTTTCCCCATGTGCAGATCCAGGTACCAACACCTAGTATCGTGGCTAGGAGTCGCTCCAGCAGCTGCCAGGAGACCGCGATGTAATTTTGCCGCGTCCGCAGAATCTCATGAGTCCCCTTCTACTCTAGTATAGGCATAGAAGACTTATGTATTTTTTCCCACTATTTCATTGTATAGAGCTACATTTAGTATAGAGCTTGTGACTATAGTGACGTTCCGGGTTTTGGGAAGTGTGAAAGTGTATATGCTGAGCAACTATGTTATATCTACTTGAGTTCTTTTCTGTTTTATTTTATTGGTTCTATCATTTTTCGCAAATTTTAGGCTTACCTAGTCGTAGAGACTAGGTGCCGTCACAATACCTTTCGGAGGGCAAAATGGGTCGTGACAAGTTGGTATCAGAGCGTCTAGGTTCATAGGAGTCACAAGTCACAAGCCGATTTATTAGAGTCTCGCGGATCGGTGCGGAGACGTCCGTATCTATCTTCGAGAGGCTATGTAACTGTTAAGAACAATCAAATTCTTTGGAATTCCTTATAGTGCTAGTTACTGTCCTCAAATTCTTAAACTCTATTCTATTCTTGCTTGCAGATGGTTCGTACCCTAGCGGACGTACTGATGACCAGGACCTGAGCCCCCAGTCAGAGCCACTAGAGGCAGGGGCCGGGGTCGAGGTAGAGGACGAGCACGCGGTGCAGCCCGAGCACCGGCTAGAGCAAAGGCGGAGGAGCCCCCAGCAGCTACAGTTGGAGGGGCACATGAGGTCCCTATTGTTACTCCAGACCTCCAGGAGACATTGGCTCAGTTCTTGAGTTCCTTCAGTACTCTGTCTCAGGCGGGACTACTCCCGATAGCTCCAGCTACATCCCAGGCCGGAGGAGGGACACAGACTTCCGCAGCCCGTACTCCTGAGCAGAGGGTTCATATTTGGTAGGTTCCAGAGTATATTCCTATGCCCCCATCAGCTCCAGCTCAACATGAGACTAGGATAGCCGTTCCCGCGGCACAGCAACTCCGACTTGAGAGGTACAAGAATTACCACCCACCTAAGTTCAGCGGACTAGCTTCGGATGATGCCCTAGGTTTCTTGAGGGGTGTCATCGTATTCTCCACACTATGGGTATTGTGGAGACGAGTGGGGTTTCTTTCACTGATTTCCAGCTGAGGGGAGCAACTTATCAGTGGTGGCGTGCTTTTGATCTTAGTAGCCCGGACGAGGCAACTTCACTTACTTGGGCTCAGTTCTCAGAGATGTTCTTACTTGAGTTTGTCCCTCAGAGCTTCAGGGATGCTTGGCATGCAGAGTTTGAGCAGCTACGCCAGGGTACCATGACTGTGTCAGAGTACGTAGTCCGTTTCAGCGATTTGGATCGCCATGCACTAGCTTTGGTTGTCACTGTCAGAGAGAGGGTTCGATGCTTTGTTGAGGGAATCCACCCCAGTATTCGTACCAGCATGGCCAGAGAGCTCGATATCGCTTACCAACAGGCCGTGAGTATTGCCCAGAGGATTGAGACTATGTTTTCCCGGGACAGGGAGGAGAGAGAGGCTAAGAGGTCTCGTGAGACTGGTCATTTTTCAGGAGCCCGTGCACCAGCAGCTAGCTATGGTAGGGGTTTTGCGAGTTTCCCCGTTCATTCAGCTCTCCCAGCAGCCAGTGGTATTCCAGATCCTCCTAGACCTCAGGAGCCTTATTATGCACCACCAGTATCTCAGGTGCCTCCTGCTCGAGGTGCTATCACTGGCCAGTCCAGCAGGCCAGTTTAGAGTCAGCAGCGGCCGCCATGTCCTCTGAGGGGTTTCTTTGAGTGTGGTGACCCTCATCATATGATCAGAGATTTCCCCAGAGCGAGGAGGGGCGCACCACCTCAGACTTATCAGGGTGCACCCCCTCAGACTTATCAGGCCCCACCTCTTCCACTAGGTCCTCCAACTATTCTTCCAGCCCTAAATGCTACCCCACCACCTCAAGCATCTCGAGGTGGAGAACGAGGTTGCCCTAGAGGGGGAGGCCAGGCCAGGTACTATGCTCTTCCGGCCCGGTCCGAGGCCATTGCTTCAGATTCAGTCATTACAGGTATTGTTTTCGTTTGTCATAGGGATGCATCTGTATTATTTGACCCAGACTCTACATATTCATATGTGTCTTCTTATTTTGCTTCACATCTGGGGATATCCCGGAATTCTTTGAGTTCCCTTGTTTATGTTTCTACTCCGGTGGGAGATTCTCTTGTTGTGGACCGTGTATATCGGTCATGTTTGATTGCTATCAGTGGTTTTGAGATCAGAGCTGATTTACTACTACTCAGTATGGTAGATTTCGATGTTATATTGGGTATGGACTGACTATCTCCCTATTATGCTATTCTTGATTGTCACGCCAAGACCGTGACGTTGGCTATGCCAGGATTTCCGAGGTTAGAGTGGAAAGGTTCCTTAGAGTATACTCCCCGCCGAGTCATTTCTTTTCTTAAGGCTCAGCGGATGGTTGAAAATGGGTATGATGCATATTTGGCTTATGTGAGAGATGTTAGTGCTGATACCCTTACAGTTGAGTTAGTTCTAGTTTTCAGGGACTATTCAGATGTATTTCTAGCTAATATTCCGGGCATGCCACCCGATAGAGACATTGATTTCGACATTGACTTGTTCCTGGGCACTCAGCCTATTTCCATTCCTCCTTATCGCATGGCTCCTCCTGAGTTGAAGGAGCAGTTACAGAAGTTTCTTGAAAAAGGATTCATCAGGCCCAGTGTATCACCTTGGGACGCTCCAGTATTATTTGTGAAGAAAAATGATGGCTCGATGCGTATGTGTATTGACTACACGCAACTGAATAAGGTGACAGTGAAGAATAGGTACCCATTGCCTCGCATTGATGATCTATTTGACCAGTTACAGGGTGCTAGGGTGTTCTCCAAAATTGATCTGCGTTCGGGTTATCATCAGTTGAAGATTCGGTAGCCGGATATCTCGAAGACTTCCTTCAGGACGAGATATGGCCACTATGAGTTCCTTGTTATGTCATTTGGACTGACCAATGCCCCTCCAGCCTTCATTCCCCTGATGCACAACATATTTTGGCCTTATCTTGATACTTTCTTCATTGTATGAATTGATGACATTCTGGTATATTCTCGGTCCCAGGAGGACCATGAGCAACACTTGAGAACCTTGCTTCAGACATTGAGGGAGAAGAAGTTGTATGTCAAGTTTTCTAAGTGTGAATTTTGGCTTGATTCTGTGGCATTCCTAGGCCACGTGGTGTCTTCGGATGGGATCAAGGTAGATCTGAAGAAGGTAGAGGCGGTACAGAGTTGGCCCAGACTGTCCTCAGCTACTGCGATCCACAGTTTCTTCGGTTTGGTTGGGTATTATCATCGTTTTGTGGAGGGATTTTCATCGATTTCAGCGCCTATGACCAGACTGACCCAGAAGGGTGCATCTCTTATATGGACTGAGGAGTGTGAGGAGAGATTTTAGAAGCTCAAGACAGCCATGACTACAACTCCTGTGTTGGTTTTGCCTACCGTTTCCGGGTCCTATACAGTTTATTGTGATGCTTCGAGGATTGTCTTGGGAGCGGTGTTGATGCAGGACGGTAGGGTGATTGCCTACGCGTCCAGACAGTTGCATGTTCATGAGAAAAACTACCCTCTTCATGATCTCGAGTTGGCATCGATTGTTCACGCCCTGAAGATATGGTGTCATTATTTATATGATGTTCCCTGTGAGATATTCACGGATCACCGGAGTTTGCAGCACATATTCAGGCAGAAGGATCTAAATTTGCGCCAGCTTAGGTGGTTGGAGTTTCTAAAGGATTATGACATCACTATATTATACCACCTGGGGAAGGCCAATGTGGTGGACGACGCCTTGAGTCGCCGGGCGGAGAGTTTGGGGAGTTTGGCATACCTTCATGCAGCCGAGAGGCCTCTAGCCTTAGATGTTCAGTCCTTAGCTAGTCAGTTTGTGAGATTGGATTTTTATGAGCCTTGGCGGGTATTAGCTTGTGTGGTTGCTCGATCTTCCCTCATGACCGTATCAGAGAGCGCTAGTATGATGATCCCTACCTTTTGGTTCTTCAGGATAGAGTTCGGCGGGATGATGCCAGGGATGTGACTATAGGAGATGACGGGGTGATGAGGATGCAGGGCCGTATTTGTGTGCCCAACGTGGATGGGCTTCGGGAGTTTATTCTTGAGGAGGCCCATAGTTCGCGGTATTCCATCCATTCGGGCACCGCGAAGATGTACCAGGAT
The DNA here is from genome assembly GCA_005239505.1 of Nicotiana paniculata. Classification (NCBI taxonomy): domain Eukaryota; kingdom Viridiplantae; phylum Streptophyta; class Magnoliopsida; order Solanales; family Solanaceae; genus Nicotiana; species Nicotiana paniculata. The sequence goes on along the minus strand of ML339680.1, from coordinate 16,075 downwards.
CTGAGACAACACTATTGGTGGCGAAGGATGAAGAAGGACATAGTGGAGTTTGTATCCAAGTGTCTCAACTGTCAGCAAGTCAAATGTGAGCATTAGAGACCGGGAGGGTTACTTCAGCAGATTGAGCTTCCAGAGTGGAAGTGGGAGCGGATCACCATGGACTTTGTGGTCGGACTTCCTCAGACTTTGAGGAAGCATGATGATATATGGGTGATTGTGGATCGGCTGACCAAATCAGCCCATTTCATTCCAGTGCTGACTACATATTCATCTGAGAGGTTGGATGAGATTTATATCAGAGAGATTGTTCGCCTCCACGGTATTCCACTATTTATCATTTCAGACAGAGGTACACAGTTCACTTCACGGTTCTGGAGATCCGTTCAGCAGGAGTTAGGCACCAGGGTAGAGTTGAGTACAACTTTTCACCCTCAGACAGACGGGTAGTCCGAGCGCATGATTCAGATTCTCGTGGATGTGCTCCGTGCCTATGTGATAGATTTTGGAGGGTCATGGGATCAATACTTTCCCATTGCAGAGTTTTCTTATAACAACAGCTACCAGTCCAACATTCAGATGGCGCCGTATGAGGCTTTGTATGGTAGGCGGTGCAGGTCTCCCGTAGGATGGTTTCAGCCGGGTGAGGCCCGATTATTGGGTACAGTCTTGGTTCAGGATGATCTGGAAAAGGTGAAGGTGATTCAGGAGAGACTTCGCACAGCTCAGTCCAGGCAGAAGAGCTATGCGGACCGGAAGGTTCGTGACTTGGCATTTATGGCTGGTGATCGGGTTTTGCTTTGGGTATCGCCTATGAAGGGCATCATGAGGTTCGGGAAGAAAGGCAAGCTGAGTCCGAGATTTATTGGCCCTTTTGAGGTGTTGCGACGCGTTGGGGAGGTTGCTTATGAGCTAGCCCTACCTCCCAGCCTAGCAGGGGTTCATCCGGTGTTCCATGTCTCCATGCTCCGGAAGTACACGGTGACCCGACTCATGTCTTGGATTTCAGCTCAGTCCAGTTGGACAAGGATCTATCATATATTGAGGAGCCTGTGGCTATATTGGACAGGCAGGTCAGATAGCTCAGATCGAAGAATATTGCCTCAATTAAGGTTCAGTGGAGGGGTTAACCAATCGAGGAGGCGACTTGGGAGACCGAGCAGGATATGCAGAGTCAGTACCCTCATCTTTTCACAGCTTCAGGTATGTTTCTATACTCGTTCGAGGACGAACGATTTTCTTAAGAGGGGGAGGATGTAACGACCCGGTCGGTCGTTTTAAGAATTAGCACCCCGATCCCCTATTAACCGCTTCTCCCATGTCTATTTATGTTATTGGAACTTGTCGGAGCCTTGAGTGATGAAATCCGGGGTGATTTTGGACACATAGTTCATAAATGTGGAATTTAGCTTTAGAAATCTGGCCGTAGCTAGAGCTGTGTGAAGACGGATCCGGAATAGAATTTTGTCAACTTCGTTAGCTTCGTTGGATGATTTCGGGGTTAGGAGCGTGTTCGAGATGTGTTTTCGAGATTGGTTGTGGAATTAGGCTTGAATTGGCGAAAGTTAGAATTTCGGCGATTTTGGCCGATAGGTGAAATTTTTATATCGGACTCGGAATGGAATTCTGAAAGCGACAGCAGGTCCGTAATGTCATTTCTGACATGTGTGCAAAATTTGAGGTCATTCAGATGAGTTTTGACGTGTTTCGGCATCGGATGTGGATTCTAGAAATTTCATAAGTTCTTAGGCTTGAATCTATGCATAATTGATGATTTTGATGTTATGAGATGTGTTTTAAGGCTCGACCAATTTTGAACAAGGTATTACGGTCAGTTGGTAGGTTTGGGGTCCCGGGGGCCTCAGGGTTGTTTCGGATGCCCAACGGGTGAGTTTGGGACTTTGAGAGCAGCTGAACCATTCTGGTTCTGGTGTCTCGCACCTGCGATGTTATNGGGGGGGGGGGGGGGGTGCACGCAGGTGCGGACATAGCTTAGGCTGGCCTGATTCGCAGGCGCGGAAGAGTATCCACAAGTGCGGAGCTGCACCTACGACCCAACCACCGCAGGTGCGACCCCAGGTTGCTTAATGAGTTTCCGCACCTACGACTGTGTTTCCGCAGGTGCGGCACTGCAGGTGTGATCCCAGTGTCGCAGGTGCGAAACAACTGAGCTGGTTTTACCAAAAATGCGAGGGTTTGAAATTCATAATTCCAAAATCGATTGTGAGCTCGGAACTTGGCGATTTTCAGTGGGATTTGATAGGAGAATCATAGGTAATGTTTTCTAACCTTAATACATTTGTATATAAATAATCTGTATCAATTTCCTCAATCTAATCAATTAAATTTGATGAAAAACCATGAAATTGGGATGAAATTTCCCCAAGTAGAAATTTGAGGATTTAGGGAGATTTAGACGTTGAATTTTGTTGATTCTTGTTCAAGTAGGTTCATGAGCGAATGGGTGTTCGGGAAATATAAATTTTACCCGATTCCGAGACATGGGCCCGAGGGACTTTTTGGGCGAATTTCCTAATTTCGCCTGTTAGATTAAAAATAATTAGCTATTTTGTTCCCTTGAGGTGATATTTACACCATGCAATCGATTTGAATAGATTTGGGCCACCCGAAGTCAGATACTCATGGCAAGAGCGTGGTATTGAGTTGATTAGCGCAGTCAAGGTGAGTGGTTTGACTAATTTTGTGTTGAGGACTTTCTCTTAGGTATTTTTATACTGATTTTGTTACATGGACGCCGTGTACGTGAGGTGACGAGTGCGTACACAGGTCATTGTTGGTAAAATCCTATTTTTTACTTCCATGAAATCACTCATTTTCATCCCTATATTACTGTTTCCTGTCTTAACTGAGTAATTAGGTTAAGAGTAAGCATGCCTACCTGTCCTTACTTGATTTCCTCTTATTTGCTACTAGTTGCACCATGCTTAGCTAGCTTTACTCTATTCTTGCCTGTTGTTTTCCTGAACTGTTTAATTAAATCGTATCTGACAAATTTATGCTTTGCATATTTAAATTGAGACTACGGACCGAGATCCGGGAGCTTTCCCCCTGTACTGCATTTCATATTTAAATTTGGACTGCAGACCAAGATCCGGGAGCTTTCCCCCTGTACTGCATAGCATATTTAAATTGGGACTATGGACTGAGATCGGGGAGCTTTCCCCGTGTACTGCATTGCACATTTACTGTTGAGATATATGCTGTGCTGAGCCGAGGGCTCTCTTTCTGTTATTAATTCTTCCAGTTTCCATTAATCCTGTTTATCATTGCTTATCTATATTTCACTGTTTTAAATTGTATATTGACTTGTTTTTAAAACTCAGTAGGGCCTCAACCTGACCTCGTCACAACTTGACTGGGGTTAGGCTTGGCACTTACGGAGTACCGAATGTGGAGTACTCACGCTCTCTCCTGCGCATGTCTTTCCCCATATGCAGATCCAGGTACCAGCACCTAGTATCGTGGCTAGGAGTCGTTCCAGCAGCTGCCAGGAGACCGTGAGGTAATTCTGCCGCGTCCGCAGTATCCCACGAGTCCCTTTCTACTCTAGTATAGGCATAGAAGACTTATGTATTTTTTTCCCACTGTTTTATTATATAGAGCTACATTTAGTACAGAGCTTGTGACTATAGTGACATTCCGAGTTTTGGGAAGTGAAAGTGTATATGCTAAGAAACTATGTTATATCTACTTGAGTTCTTTTCTGTCTTTATTTTATTGATTCTATCATTTTCCGCAAATTTTAGGCTTACCTAGTCGTAGAGACTAGGTGCCGTCACGATACCTTTCGCAGGGCAAAATGGGTCGTGACAATAACAAAAGGGAAAGACTCCAACGTGCTGCTGAACGACGTCAAGAGAAGCAGCTCACTGTGGAATCTCTGAATCTCGTGGAGTTAAGAACGTGCTCCGAGCTGATAACCGGAAGCACCTGCCTCAGAACATGTACAATTAAGTACAAAAACATAGCATGAGTACATAAACATTATGTACCCAGTAAGTAACCAGTCTAATCTCGAAGAAGTAGTGACGAGAGGTCGAATTGACACTTACTAGGCCAAAATAATTTATCTAAATATAAAGCTAAGCATGAGTATCATGATAAATAACAAAAGGACAAGAAACGATAAATCTTTTCACAGGTATTTTTATCTTTCAATTCCTATCACACAGATTACTACTTTATCCTTCATGGCACTTTTAACGGTTTAACAATCACAGGAGAATACCAAGCAATCAGCATGCGCACAATATGCCGAGGACGTACGACCCGATCCAATATAAAATAAATGTGCACTGCTGGAGGATCAAATGACGCGAACCATACATGCATCTATTACCCCGCTCGTGAATCATACATGTGACACGGTAAATTTATAAATAATAGAGTTACCCTGCTCGCGAATCATACATGCGACGCAGGTACTCATAGATACACACATTCTGACAGTCAATCCATACTTTATCAGGAAAAACTTATCAGAGGGAAGGTCAATTCCCTTTTCTTTACGATTCAGAAAAAACGAAGTTTAACTTATTTAGGAATTCATTTACTAGTTTGACGCGACTTAGGAAATTTAAATTGTCAATAAGGTTACAAATAATTCAAGTATAGCATGCTTTCGGGTCCTAGACTACCCTGACTTAAGTACAATAATAGCTACGCACAGACTCTCGTCACCTTGTGCGTACGTAGCCCCCCACAATAGTAGCACATAATGAATTATTTCACCTATGAGGGCAATTCCCTCTTACAAGGTTAGAAAAGAGACTTACCTCATATCAAGCCTACTTCCCGATTCAAGAATGCGCCCAAACCTCCAGATTTGACGTCCAACAACTTAAAACTAGCCAAACATTACATAAACTAGTCAATCTATGCTCAAAAGTTCATAATTTACAATTTAAGTGATTACCCAAGCCTATTGTCAAGCTTACTAAAATTCACCCTCAGGCCCACATGTTCGAATTTCGGAAATTCTTGGAGAAGCTTGTTACCCATAAGCTAAGAATCAATAATATATAATTTTTACTAGATTCCATCACAAATTTCGTGGTTAAATCTTATTTTTATCAAAACCCTAGGTTTTACTCAAACCTATAATTTCCACTAATTTACATATTAAAATCTACCCACAAATTATGTATTAAACTCACATGATGTAGGAATTACTTACCTCACAAATCTTGGAGAAAATCTCCTTTTTTTACAGCTCCCAAATCGCGCAAGAGTTGAGTGAAGTGAGTCAAAAATAAAAAACACCCGTATTAAATGAAGGCCACTGCCTTCAGCGATTTTTGCACCTGCGGCGCGTGGACCACACATGCGGTCTCGCTTATGTGGACAGTCGTCCGCATCTACGAAAAAGAGGGAGGCTGGCAGTCATCGTACCTGCGAAGGGGTTCCCGCACCTGCGAAAGGGGGAACCGCATCTGCGGATTTTGGCATCCGTTCAAGGACCGCACCTGCGAGGCTTGGACCGTTTCTGTAGTCTCGCACCTGCGGCTGGCCAACCGCAGGTGCAGTCGCACCAGAACTGGTGCACCAGCAATTCACTTGAGCTGGGACTCGCCTCGCCCGACGTCCGAATGGCATCCGGGGCCCCCTAGTTCCCATTCGAATATACCAACAAGTTCTAAATCATAAAACTAAACTCAACTTATGAACTTTAAGTTCTTGAATTCACTTCCAACACGCCGAAACATACTTATACTATTCGGAATGACATCAAATTTTGTGAGCAAGTCATAAATGACACTACGGAACTACTCTCAATCTTGGAATTCCATTTGGACATCGATATCCTCAAAACACATTCCAAACCTCGATTATAGAACTTTAAGGATCTTATTTCACTATTTGGCACCGAAACGCCCCCGGGTCATCCAAAACCCGTTCCGAACATACGCCCAAGTCCGAAATCATCATACGAATCTATTCGTATCTTCGAATCCCGATTTCGAGGTTGTTCACTAAAAATGTTCACCTAAGTCAAACTTGGCCTTTAAGGCCAACCTTAAGGAACTAAGTGTTCCAATTCCAACCCAAACTCTTCCAAATCCCGAACCAACCATCCCCGCAAGTCATCAATCAATAAAAGCAAATACCGAAAGTCTTAGTTAGGAGCACAGGGTTCTATAAAGCAAAATGACTGGTCGGTTCGTTACATTCTCAACCTTTTAAACAAACGTTCGTCCTCGAACGGGTATAGAATCATACCTGGAGTGATGAACAAGTGTGGGTATCTTCTCTACATGTCCTCCTCGAACTCCCAAGTCGCCTCCTCTGTTGGTTGGCCTCTCCACTGAACTTCACGGCGGAAACCCTCTTAGACCTCAACTGGCGATCCTTCCAGACAATAATGACAATTGGCTCCTCCTCGTAGCCCAATCTCTCGTCTAGCTGAATGGTACTGAAGTCTAACACGTGAGACGGGTCGGGGTGGTACCTCCGTAGCATGGATACGTGGAATACTGGATGAACACCTGATAAGATGGGAGGTAGAGCAAGCTCATAAGCAACCTCCCCAACTCGCCTCAACACCTCAAATGGGCCTATTAAACTTGGGATCAACTTGCCCTTCTTCCCGAACCTCATAATACCCTTCATCGGTGAGACTTTCAAGAGTACCTTCTCGCCGACCATGAATGATACATCATGCGCCTTCTAATCCTTGTAACTCTTCTGTCTGGATTGTGCCGTGTGAAGCCTTTCCTAAATCAACTTTACCTTTTCCAAACCATCCTTTACCAAGTCAGCACCATATAGCTTATCCTCGCCAGGCTCAAACCACCCGATGGGAGAACGGCATCGCCGACCATATAGCGCCTCAAATGGGGCCATCTCAATGCTGGAATGATAGATGTTATTGTACGCAAAATCGGCCAAGGGAACGAACTGATCGCACTTCCCTCCAAAGTCAATCACACACGCCCTGAGCATGTCCTCCAATATCTAAACTATCCGCCCCGACTGCCCGTCGGTCTGAGGATGAAATGCTATGCTGAGCTCTACACGGGTGCCCAACTCACTCTGTACGGCTCTCTAGAAATGCAAGGTGAACTGAGAACCTCTATCTAATATGATGGACACAGGCACACCGTGCAACCGGACTATCTCCCCGGATGTAGATCTGAGCCAACCACTCTGAAGTATAATTAGTGGCTACTAGAACGAAGTGTGCTGACTTGGTCAACCTGTCGACAATAACCCAACCCGCATCAAACTTCCGCAAGGTCCACGGCAACCCTACTACAAAGTCCCTAGTGATGCGCTCTCATTTCCACTCAGGTATAGGCATCTGCTGGAGTAGGCCTCCTGGCCTCTGGTGCTCATACTTAACCTATTGGATATTTAGACATCTAGCCATATACTCCATTATGTCTTTCTTCAATCGGCGCCACCAGTAGTGCTGCCTCAGGTCACGATTTATCTTTGTAGCACCTGGATGAATAGAATACAGTGAACTGTGTGCCTCCTCTAGAATCCTCTCCCTCAGGCCATCAACATTAGGAACACATAGGCGACCCTGAAGTCGCAGAACACCATCCTCGCCAATAGAAACCTCCTTGGCACCACCCTATAGTACCGTCTCTCTGAGAACTGCCAAGTGCGGATCATCGAACTGTCGAGCCTTGATCTGTCCCAATAATGACGACTGAGCAACAACAAACACAAGATCTCAGCTAGGCTCTGAAATGTCCAGCCTCACAAGTCTATTAGCCAAGGACTGAATGTCCAGGGCTAGCGGCCTCTCCTTCGCTGAAATGAATGCCAAGCTACCCATACTCTCCGCCTTCCTGCTTAAGGCGTCTGCAACCATATTCGCCTTTCCGGGATGATAAAGGATGGTGATGTCATAATCCTTCAGTAACTCAAGCCACCTACGCTGCCTCAAATTAAGGTCCCTTTGCTTGAACATGTGTTGTAAGCTGCGGTGGACTGTATAAACCTCACAAGACACTCCATACAAATAATGCCTCGAAATCTTAAGAGCATGAACAATCGCTTCCAACTCCAAATCGTGCACGGGGTAGTTCTTCTCATGAATCTTCAACTGACGTGAAGCATATGTAATAAATCATCCCTCCTTCGTCAATAAAAATCCTAGGTCACGTGAAGCGTCACAATAAACTGTATACATCTCTGAACCGAAAGGCAACACTAGAACTGGTGTTGTGGTCCAAGCTATCTTGAGCTTCTGAAAGCTAGCCTCACACTCGTCGGACCATCATAACGGGGCACCCTTCTAGGTCAACCTAGTCAGAGGGGCTGCAATATATGAAAATCCCTCTACAAACCGACGATAATACCCTGCCAATCCCAAGAAACTCCTGATCTCGATCGCTGCAGTAGGGCGTGGCCAACTCTGAACTGACTCAATCTTTTTAGGATCCACCTTGATACCCTCTCCGGACACCACATGTCCCAAGAATGGTACAGAATCTAACCAAAACTCACACTTGGAGAACTTAACATACAACTTTTGTTCCCGCAAGGTCTAGAGCACTACTCTCAAATGCTGCTCGTGCTCCCCCAGGCTACGTGAGTAGATCAAGATGTCATCAATGAAAACAATGACAAAGGAATCAATATAAGGCCTGAACACCCTGTTCATTAAAGCCATGAACACTGTTGGGGCATTAGTCAAGCCAAATAACATCACCAGGAACTCGTAATAACCATATGTAGTACGAAAGGAAGTCTTTGGAACATCTGAGTCCTGAATCCTCAACTGATGATACCCCGATCTCAGGTCGATCTTGGAAAACACCCTAGCACCCTGCAACTGGTCAAACAACTCATCGGTGCGCGGCAATGACTACTTGTTCTTGATGGAGACTTTGTTCAACTGGCGGTAGTCAATACATATCCGCATAGTCCCATCGTTCTTCTTCACAAATAACACTGGAGCACCCCAAGGCGATACACTCGGTCAAATAAACCCCTTATCTAGCAACTCCTCGAGCTGTTCTTTCAATTCCTTCGGAGCCATACGGTACGGTGGAATAGATATAGGCTGGGTGCCGAGAGCCAAGTCATTACAGAAATCGATATCACTCTCTGGTGGCATGCTTGGGAGGTCAGAAGGAAACACATCGGCAAAATCCTGGACTACTATCACTGAATCGATCGTCGAGATAAGCCAAACAAACCTTCTCGACCATACGTTAGCCTTCAGGAAAGAAATAACCCGATTGGCTGCACTAACTAAGGAATCCCTCCACTCCAATCTCGGGAACTCAGGCATGGCTAATGTAACAGTCTTGGCTTGGCAATCTAAGATGGCGTGATACGGAGATAACCAATCCATGCCCAGGATAACCTCGAAGTCGGTCATATCAAGTAAAAAGAGGTCTGTCCTAGTCTCGAACCCACATAATGTGACCACACAAGACCGATAGATCCGGTCCACAACCACAGAATCGCCCATAGGAGTGGGGACACATAAACAGGAGTTCCCAAAGACTCATGAGGAACACCCAGGAAATGAGCAAATAGAGATGATACATATGAATAGGTAGACCCTGGGTCAAACAATACTGAAGCCTCCATAATGCAGACGGAGATAATACCTATGATAACGGCGTTTGAGGCCAATATGGTCTGGCCGGAAAAGCATAGAATCTGGCTGGAGCACCGGCTAACTGGCCTCCACCCGACTGAATAGCAGCTGGCTGAGATCTCCCTGTATGGTCTCCACTTCTAGGACGACCCCTACCCACTTGTCCTCCACCTCTAGGTGGCCGGACTACTGGTGCTGAAATCATAGGCTGATGGCTCTGCTGCACTGCCTTGACCTGAAGTCTGGTACAAGTCCTCTTGATGTGACCTGGATATCCGCACTCATAACAACCTCTCGGCACCATAGGCTGCTGCCCTGAAGACTGGCCCTGGTGGCTTGAATACCCACCAGAGGAACCCTGAATGGATGGGGGACGGTATGAACTCTCTGGTATGGCACTGAAATAAGCGCTGGAAGAACCCTGATGACCAGAATACCCGTTGGAGGAACCCTGAATAGCTGACGGACGATAAGAACTCTCCGGCATGGAACTGAAATAAGGCCTCATAGGGGCACCTCAAGGAGGTAGTGGTGTTGAATATGGGGGGCTGCTGGACTGGCCCCTCCCAAACTGACCTCTGCCCCTAACTGGAGCACCTCTAAAATTTCCATAAAACTGAGCTCTCTTATCTTGATGCCTCTGCTCTCTACCCCTCAGACACTAGCCCTCGATCCTGCGGGCGATCTCCACTACTAACTGATAAGCAGTCCACATCTCCACCTCACGGGACATGCTGGACTTGATACCAGAATGAAACTCCGCTACAAATATCCACACTCTCTCTGCGTCGGTAGGAAGTATCATAAGTGCATGACGAGACAGCTCAGAAAACCTTGCCTCGAAATCGGTCACTGACATCTGACCCTACTCAAGATGCTCGAACTGGTACCGCAGATCTTCCCTCTTTGAGGGTGGGATATACCTGTCCAGGAATAAGTGAGTGAAATGCCCCCAGGTGATGGGAGGAGAATCCGCTGGCCTGCGGAGAACATAAGACTACCACCATCTACGGGCCCTGCCCTCTAGCTGGTAAGTGGTGAAGTCAATCCCATGAGACTCCAGTATGCTCATGTTGTGCAGTCTATCCCTGCACCTATCAATAAAATCCTGAGCATCCTCATGATGCTCTCCTCCGAAGACAGAAGGGTGAAGTCTAGTCCATCTGTCCAATAACTTCTGCGGATCGCTGTCCGCAGCTGGTCGAGGCTCAGGTGCTACTGCTGCAACTGGCTAGGCTCCGCCTACGGGTAGGGTACCCAGAGTCTGATAAACCGAAAATGCATGTCCTGGGGCCTGGGCAGTAGGGGTCTGTGCTCCTCCTCCCGCCTGAGATGTGTCCGGGTCTGCTAGAAGTAAATCAACCTGGGTCATAGTGTCCATGAACCGCATCATACGATCCATGCTCTCCTGAAATCCCGACGCTTTCATGAAATCTACCGGGGCAGGATCTGCTACGGGCACCTCGCCCTGCTCCTCAACGATAGGGTCCTCTACTGGTGGTGCAACTGGGGCAGCTCTAAGACGCCCTCGTCCCCTACCTCAGGCTGGTGCCCTCCCCTGGACTCTACCTCGACCTCTAGCAATGGGGGGATCATCTCCTCCCGGGTCCGGAATGTCAGTCGTGCGCATCCTTACCATCTGTGAGAGAATAGACGAGTGAGGTTTAATATGCTATCAACCGCACGATAGAAGATGAATAAAGATAGATTCCCTAACACCCTATAGCCTCCCGAAGATAAATACAGACGTCTCCGTACCGATCCGCAAGACTCTATTGGGTTTGCCCGTTACTTGTGAGACCTACGTGAACCTAGGGCTCTGATACCAAGTTGTCACGACCCAAATCCTAATCTAGGTCACGATGGCGCTCAACGACGATGTTAGGCTAGCCTACACAATTATTCTAGTGAGTTCCACATAATTTTATAAAACTTTATTAACAATACTTGAGTTCTTGTCGCGAGCATGAGAAAATCACAAGCATTAGAGGCAATTTGATTAAATTGAACAAAAGTTAAGTTTTAAATAGTTACATGTCAAAAAGAATAGTCTACCAATGTGTGTGTGCCAGGAACTGGTGTCACAAGTATATAGGCATCTAGTAGAAGGAAATCAAAAGAATACATCTATCCTACTATCTGAGAGGATATAGACAGAATAACAAAAGGGAAAGACTCCAACGTGTTGCTGAGCGGCGTCAAGAGAAGCAAATCACCGTGGAATCTCTGAATCTCGTGGAGTCAAGAACGTGCTCCGGGCTGATAACCAGAAGCACCTGCCTCAGAACCTGTACAATTAAGTACAGAAGCGTAGCATGAGTACATAAACATTATGTACCCAGTAAGTATCCAGTCTAATCTCGAAGAAGTAGTGACGAGAGGTCGACTTGACACTTACTAGGCCAAAACATTTTATCTAAATATAAGGCTTAGCATGAGTATCATGATAAATAACAATAAGGACAAGAAACGATAAATCTTTTCACAGGTATTTTTATGTGTCAATTCCTATCACACAGATTACTACTTTATCCTTCATGGCACTTTTAACGGTTTAAAAATCACAGGAGAATACCAAGCAATTAGCATGCGCACAATATGCCGAGGATGTACGGCCAGATCCAACAGAAAATAAATATGCACTGCCGGAGGGTCGAACGACGCGAATTATAGATGCATCTATTACCCCGCTCGCGAATCATATGTGAGACGCGGTAAATTTATAAATAATAGAGTTACCTCGCTCGCGAATCATACATGAGGCGCAGGTACTCATAGATACACACATTCAGACAGTCAATCCATACTTTATCAGGAAACACTTATCCGAGGCAAGGTCAATTCCCTTTTCTTTACGATTCAGAAAAATGAAGTTTAACTTATTTAGGAATTCATTTACTAGTTTGACGCGACTTAAGCAATTTAAATTGTACAAATAATTCAAGTATGCTTTCGGGTCCTAGACTACCCAGACTTAAGTACAATATTAGCTATGCACGGACTCTCGTCACCTCGTGCGTACATAGCCCCCCCACAATAGTAGAACATAATGAATTATTCCACCTATAGGGGCACTTCCCTCTTACAAAGTTAGAAAGGAGACTTACCTCGTATCAAGCCTACTTCCCCATTCAAGAATGCGCGCAAACCTCCCGATTTGATTCCCAACAACTCGAAACTAGCCAAACATTACATAAACTAGTCAATCTATGCTCAAAAGTTCATAATTCTATAATTTAAGTGATTACCCAAGCCTATTTGCAAGATTCTTAAAATTCACCACCGGGCCCACATGCTCGAATTTCGAAAATTCTTGGAGAAGGTTGTGACCCATAACCTAAGGATCAATAATATATGATTTTTACTAGATTTCATCACAAATTTCATGGTTAAATCTTATTTTTATCAAAACTCTAGATTTTACTCCAAACCTATAATTTTCACTAATTTACATGTTAAAATGTACCCATAAACTATGTATTAAACTCACATGATGTAGGAAGTACTTAGCTCACAAAGCTAGGTAAAAATCTCCCCTTTTTGGAGCTCCCAAATCGCCCATGAGTTGAGTGAAGTGAGTCAAAAATGACAAACTCCCGTATTAAATGAAGGCCCCTGCCTTCAGCAATTTTTGCACTTGTGGCGCATGGACTGCACCTGCGGTCTCGCTTCTGCAGTCAGTCGTCCGCATTTGCGGAAAAGTGGGAGGCTGGCAGGCATCGCACCTGCGAAGGGGTGCCCACACCTGCGAAAGGAGGAACCGAATCTGCAGATTTTGGCATCCGTTCAAGGACTACACCTGCGAGGCTTGGACCGCTCCTGCGGTCTCGCACCTGCGGCTGGCCAATCGCAGGTGCGGTCGCACCAGAACTGGTGTACCAGCAATTCACTTGAGTTGGGATTCTCCTCGCGCGACGTCCGAATGGCATCCGGGGGCCCTTGAGGCCCCGTTCGAATATACCAACAAGTTCTAAATAATAAAACAGACTCGCTCGAACCTACGGAATGCCCAAAACAACATTAAATCTAAGAATCGTACCCCAAAACCAACTAAACTCAACTTATGAACTTTAAGTTCTTGAATTCACTTCCAACACGCCGAAATGTACTTATACTACTCGTAACGACATCAAATTTTTGCGAGCAAGCCATAAATGACACTACAGAACTACTCCCGATCTCGAAATTCCCTTTGGACCTCAGTATCCTCAAAAAATGTTCCAAACCTCAATTATAGAACTTCAAGGATCTTTTTCACTATTTGGCGCTGAAACGCCCTGGGTCATCCAAAACCCGTTCCGAACATACGCCCAAGTCCGAAATCATCATACTAACCTATTGGAACCTTCAAATCCCAATTCCGAGGCCCTTCACTAAAAATGTTGACCTAAGTCAAACTTGGCCTTTAAGGCCAACCTTAAGGAATTAAGTGTTCCAATTCTAACCCAAACTCTTCCAAATCCCCAACCAACCATCCCTGCAAGTCATCAATCAATAAAAGCAAATACCGAAAGTATTATTTAGGAGCACGGGGTATTATAGAGCAAAACGAACGATCGGGTCGTTACACTTTGGTTACAACGTGACTCTTTTACTACGACTTGAATTCTTATTTGGTATGCTATTATGTTTTTAAAAACTATTTCTATTTTGAAATTTCAATTTCTACAACATTATATATATATATATATATCAATAATGATTATCTTTATAATGATGCTAGTGAAGATATTATCCTTAATTTAAATTCACTTTAATCGGCTATCTAAAAATTTAAATGATTCTTTGGCCGGTGAAATTTTATTTCTGTATGACTCCATTTTGTGTTTATCGATATCTCTAGCCACAGATTTTAAATTTTGAATATCCTATATACATATACAGGTTTTTGTTCTTTGAATCATTATATGTTAGATTAATTGATTGTTATTATATAACATTACATATATTGTCTTAAAATTGCCAAGCAGTTTTTTCTGGACACCATACTTGGCTTAACCACAATGCAAACTACTTAAATTATAATTAAATTAAAATTTGAATATCATATCAGTTTGTTAGTAATAATGATTTTTTTTAAAAACGACATACAATGTAAATAAAAAAATATTCTAAGATATCCTTATCTTATAATCTATGTATTTGAGTTGAAAAAAAATATTTGAAATCGATGAGATCGGCTTCCAAATTCTTTACACTCAACAAAGATGAAACAAAAGAAGAAATTCGTTGTGGTCTCTTATTTCTAGTTTTTAGATTTTTCATATATTTTTTTCTATATTTATTTTATTTTATCTTATTTTTTATGTCTTTCTTTCTTTTATTACACAAAATTAATTTATTTCGTAATAAAAGGATGAGTTTTAATAGAAATTGTCTACATGAGAACTTTATTTATATTTTTAGTCTTTGGTTGAAATTCTGTCATATTTTTCTTTTGGCTTTATCTTATCAACCTAAATAGGTGCCCACCCAACCACTTCAATTAAAAAGATTTAGGATGTGTAATTTATATATAATTCATATATACAGGTGTATATTTATGTGTAATCGGTATATCATCTATGTATATTTTCTATAAAAAGTAAACAATAAATTTGGCTGGATATTTATGTAATAATCCATAAGATTTGGGTTTCTTGATTTTATCCATGATATGACTCCTATTATAATTATTTTAAAAATTCTCTACTAAAATTTAAAAATATCTTATCTTTTATTTTAAAAATTACATTATAATTTAAAAAGTAATCCCATTTCGAAATAATTTTTTTTAATTTTAAAAATAACTATTTCATGTCATACCAAGTTTTTAAAAAAAATATACTTTCTGTTACACTTGAAAATCTCTATAGAAACTATCAATTAGAAACCAATATCCCTCTTTTTGAATTCGAGAAAAAAATCTTTCACATAATCTAATGATCCAAAATTAATATTCTTCAATGAAAAAAATACTATATCTTTGCAATGCTGGTTTGATTGCAGCTAAATGAAGAGGTTTTGGCTTATACCCTTCAATTCCTAGAAGGTGTTAAATAGAAATTAATGATAGTAATTATATAGCCAAAGTTTTGTTATTTGTTTGATGTCCATTTATATAAATTGACTCTTCAAACAAATATTTTTCAAAAAGGAAAAAAATAACTTGCGTTGAATATTGACTGATTTCTATAATGTTTCTTTCTCCAGCATGTTGGTTTACTTCAATATATATGTAAGTACATTTTTATCAACTTTTAAATTTTATTTTATTTTATTTTGATAAACATAGACGTGTACCTATATATTACATTTATTTTAAAAGAAATCCGCTTTATTCAAATCTAAGTATAGTGTTTTAAAGAACTATAATTATAGGATTTTAAATGTAAAAGGGTGTATAGTTATATGGAGTATTTTTTTTTTGTCAGATGCGAAGTAGTATTTAATAATTTGAATTAAGATAACAAAAGTTCCTGATATGATTGCATATGATCATTAATCGAATTA